>JAGDQP010001640.1:0-71236 GCA_022664845.1 Lepisma saccharinum
TAAACCTTTGTTCTATTATCATTTATCCTGATTTGAAATGAAAAAACAAATTCATAGAATATTATTCTTTATTGGATAAGAGTAAATATAGTGTTTTATAAAAACAAGTTGCACATGCTTCTTACATTTGCATGGCTGATAAGGTATTTACAAGAGTTTTTGGTTTCTCATGTTTCATCCAGTGTTGTAGTTGCAAACAGTTTCTTAATGCACATGCATTCACCTCGACAGGGTCATGAAAAGTACACTTTGACATTCCAATGTTTACATTTAATGTTTTTAGGGCAGGACATTCCTTTTCACTTACATGATTCACACTTTGCAAGTGAAATAGTTTTTTAATCCACTGTACTTTTTCTTGTCCTTTACAAAAGAATGTAGCTTCACTTGAACACATCAGAAAAATGATTCTACGGATATGAGATACGCTGTATCCATTTGATGTATCCCATTGTAAATCGTGAAAGTTTTCTGTTAACCATTGTACTTGTTTTTGATAACCTACTCCTACTTCTGTAATCTCACATGGAAGTTTGACTAAACAGTGGAATAAAAGACTAGCATCACACGCTACAATACAAAATTCTCTCATAATAAACTCATGTGCAGAGATTTTAAATCCTTGCACATCAATAATGTACTGTTCTGAAGACACACTTTGAGACTTTTCTACTGAAAATTGTTCATGAATCACATCGGGTATAAGTTGAGCAATAAATTCACTATTATGAACTAATTCTCTACATGATTTGAAAAAAGTATTCATGGAAATACTTACATGACCCTGTCGTTTGAAAATTTCATAGTACTCCACAAACGTTTCATGATGATTCACTTGATTCAACAAATGTTTTGAAAGTACTTTGCCCGTGTTCCATACATATATACAGTTATTATGAAGAATCTTTAACTTGCAGCCACTACAAGTAATTGGATTGTCTTTTAAATAAGTACGAAAGGTTTGTAAAACACACGAGTCCACAACAAAAATACCACCACAACAAAATACACAATAGTCAGACATTTTTTCACTTGTTCTTTTTACACTTGATCTTTTGCTTTGCGATCCTTGTCGTGCAACAAATCAATAACACCTTGCATATGAACTTTTACCACCTTCCAAAGTCCATATTTCATATTTCGCATAACTGTTTCATCATCAACAACATTAGTCAGTTCAGGATGATGATGTTGCTTGTAGATAGCGTACAGTTCTTTCTCTGTTGAAGGTCTTAGAATCACCCTCCACACACATTTACGAAAATGTTTTTCGATTTCTTCTCCACTTACTAGTTCATTTGGCTTGATATATCCTAAACACGCATGCCCACTTTGGTTATTTTCCTCATTAAAACACCCTTCACAGATCGATGCACTTTTAGGAATCCACTGTTGCAAGGCTACACGAATACACTTTTCATCTACCCACTTGTTCTTACATCCACACTTGCTACTTTTCACTATTATACGAGATTTTCCTGTTGGCGGTGTTGGTTTCACTACACCTGCTGCTACTGCTCTTGAAGATGATGACTGCTTTCCTCCAGCATTTTCGTAACACAAACGCTTCTTAGCAGGATATTCGGCTCCCTCCAGCACACGCTGCTTTGTCTTTGTATTCTTCTTTGGAGCTAATGATGAATAAACTACACTAATATCATCATCCTCCTCCGTCTTTCTCTTTGGCACTAACGAACTTCCTGAATATCATCCTCGTCTTCCTCTTTTACGAATGAAAAGGAAGATAATAATGATGGCGAAGTCTTCACTTTAGACTTTAACATACTATATATTGTACGGTCTTTATCTTCTTCCTCAAAACTACTATCCAGTAACTCCAACGTTCTATCAAGATCCTCCACATCTTCTACTCCCAAGTCAACGTGACGTACTACACCTTGCTGCTGCTGCTCTGCCATGACTGAAGCTCGCGTCTCTTTATAATGATACATACTACACTACTGCCCTCTATATATAATCAAAAACTTTCACCCACGCCATGACGTCAAGTAACAAGTAATATCCTGCATCCTGTCAATGACCTTCTGACGTCAATGATCAAGTACTCGCTTGTACCCACGCTGTGATCATGTACTAACTTGCCTCCCCGTCAATGACCTCGTGACGTCAACTAACAAGTCCTATCTTGCCTCCCCGTCAATGTGGCAACATCGCACTCAACATCTGGCAACAACGCAAGTCAATGACCTCTGTCAAGTGACGTCATCATCGCTGATATCTTAGAATTCAGTGTTCTTGCAGAAACGATTGCGTAATACCTTTTCCCATTTCACTCATAGCCTTGTAGAATCACCCCCGCCGACGTCACCACCTACCATCAACCACTCGACTACGTGGCACCTGACGTCACCTACACATGGAGAAGGTCAAACTAACCCCAAAGGACCTGTACCCCACTACCTTACCCGATATCTACTATCCTCCGACTCAGCGTTTACCTGAGTTACAATTTTTGCCACAAACGAGGGCGGAATAAGATAAAATATAATCGGACTTCAATAAATAAAATAAAATAAAATATAGATCTACTCAGCAGAAGCTGAGAAGCATGACCGAGAGAGCGAAGACAGGTCGAACCAGACACTATCCCAAATCGGACTTACGTTCGCTCAAATCACTTCGGACCGACGAAAAGCATGCATGGTAAACAGGACTGGGAAAAAGACAAGGAAAGGTCAATTGAAGTTGGCAGAATCAGCACACAAATCACTATTCCCTCTGGTTGGCAGCACGGCTTACTAATGTAAATGAAATAGCTAAATCATATAGAACATTAAATTCAATACAGTTATGCCTTTGGAAATATGACTTGTTTCGGTGTCTTACTTATTTTTATGTCACGGACCGCTACTGCCCTACACTCCTCACTCACCACAACGAGTAGGGAGGATAAGACTGCATAAGTGCATATTCCGGAAAATATACTTGTTCACAGTGTTCGATTGTTATAAACTACGAAGAGGGGATTCTAAGACTAGTAGTAGTTGCTTATAAGTTGCAATCTGCTACCTGTTATGGTATAGATACAAAGATTTTGTTCCTGGTTAAGGGGTGTGCACTCTTAAATTTTTCACTCCCGGGACGTTTCAATTTTTACCATATGTCATACCAATAACTGTGAAGTGAGGAATAGGCATAAAACAAAATTGTTAATTGGAACATTTTTGCTTCCAAAATGCATTACCGCAACGACGTTCCAGCGCGTTCCGGTACCAGTACACCTATGCCCTGGTTGGGATGATATTCAGAGTTAACGACGAGGGATGAAATCCTCACAAACCGGGGAATATCCCTGGTATCCCCCCTCCCGACAAATCGAACACTGCTTGTTCACTAAGAGAAGTAGGGTGAACAATTTAGATTTGTCTGTAAATAAGATTCACACTACCGGAAAGGATTTCCTGCGTCATCTAGAGGAACAGGGAAGACGACTACTTACAAGTACATAAATTTGATTTTTATATGGGCTCAGTCTTGTAACTTGGACTTCGGCCTGTCACGATTCGCCCTTTACCCATTAAAATCCACACCCATGCCCCTCTCGGGACTCGAACCCGTGACCTACGAGTCGTTGGCCTACCGCCGTAGACCGCACTGCTACCCGGCCGAGACTTACAAGTACATGTTCCTCGAAATTCTGAAGGAAATCCTCACACACTACATGAAGAGACAAAGATAACTATTTGGACATTCTATTGAAAAAAGAAGGGAGAAGGGCAGTTTTTTTTAGACATTTCCTCTGTTATACCACACAAACGCCGGAATAATATCTGAACTAATAGTATCGTTGCTCACCGTGGAAAGGTCATCAGGCAGGGAGCTCATCCCTCAGACACAGGGACGTATGCAGAGGGGAGGGGTCCGTAGTCCGTACCCCCCCAAATAATCAGATTTTTTTTTCTGAAATTTGTATAATGTTTGGCAAAATTACATGCATTTTACGTAAATTTCACATTCAGAAAGACCTTCGACCCCCTCCCCCCAAATCAACTTGTGGGTACGTGCCTGCTCAGACGTAACGAACTTAAAAGAATATTGTCAAACACTTAAACAAAATGTTTAAATGAACAAATGTAACGTGTTTAAAATAAGAAATTTCACGTACAAAGGTATGACAGTTTGAAGCAGAACGTTAACCACAATATGCTAATCAGATGAAATAACTACTTTTCAAAATATTTTAAATTGACGTAGGTTTATTTTTATTATTTGAATCATTAGGTTTAGATATCATGAAGCGCAAAAAAATATTGACCAGTAATTCCGAGAGACGCCTTCCTGTGAGGGTGTCAATCCTAAATTATCGACAACACCCCCCAACTTTAATATTTTTGCGGTGAAAAATCAATAGACACCGTGCAAAACTCCATTTACACCCTCCCAGTTTTGACTTTACACCCCACCCTCAAACTAAGAATCCTGGCGGAAACCCTGATATTAATGATCTGGGATTTATAAAATAATGACAATACTGATGTTAGAATAGCACTGTACTAGTACAAAAGTGACTATTCTGCACTGCAAGTCAGAAGCCCGTAGTACTACGAGATCATGAGAAAAAATACGTGGAGTAAAAACTTCACTAATATAGGCCTAATAAATGCGTGCATAGAATAAAATAACCCATACCTCATTTCTATTACAAAAAATATACGAATGTTTAGTATCAGTTTTTAAAAAAAATCCATGTCCGGGCACATGCCCCTCTTGCGCTATTGCTTGCGGACGCCCAAGACCAAGAAAATTCTCTAATATTTTCTTGCAATTATCATATGCTCTGTATTTCTGAATTCAAAGTATAATGCTCAGCAGGTGACGCTAAAAATAAATTTTCTGTATTGAAATTTTCTATCAACTTTTTCCCCAACCGGATAGTTCAGAGACAGGAGAAAAATAATGCAATAGGGGAGGAAGAAGCTATTATAGCAGTTTGTAATATATGTTGCAGCAAAGCCAAACAATAATGTATTATATTGTGTATTCTTTTACGCATAAGTTGAAACACACCGCTTAAATCCTCTATGGGTGAAACTAGACTGTATAGCCTTGACTGAAAATAGTGCCCATAAAATTATCATCGGTGAAATAAGACGGTAAAGTAAATAAACTGTCAATGGACTGTACTTATCAATGAAAAGAGCTGTCGACAAAGTGGCTTGTCGACGAAGTCAGCTGTCGACAAAGTGGCTTGTCGACGAAACGTAACTGTCGACGAAATGAGCTGTCGACAAAGTGGCTTGTCGACGAAACGTACCTGTCGACAAAGCGTACCTGACGACGAAGTGAGCTGTCGACAAAGTGGCTTGTCGACGAAACGTACCTGTCGACAAAACGTACCTGTCGACGAAGTGAGCTGTCGACAAAGTGGCTTGTCGGCGAAACATACCTGTCGACAAAACGTACCTGTCGACGAAGTGGTGTCGACAAAGTAATCTGTCGACAAATTGATTGTCGACAAAACGAACCGAACCCCTCCCTTACAATGTAGATCGGGTGGTAGAACTTATAGGTACCGGTACTCTTGTTTATACACTCATTGGGTGCACAAGAGTAAAAGAAAGGATTTAATCTTAATCTGGACACACTTCAATAAAGTTAATCCTTCCGAAAATGATAAAACAGTAAAAGCCAAAAAGAGACGGTGTAAAAAGGAAATGGCAGGCCTTGTTGCCAGAATAAAAGAACATTTCAAGAACTATAATTCAAATCCCGGCCAGGCCACCGGATAATTTTCCTTCAGCGTTCGAATGCCTGGAACTCTGATGTATACTCAGCCTCCTATTAAACAGAGTACTACAGTGTATATTTTATTCCAGGACACTTTGGGAGCTAAAGGCAGCCGAGCGTGGGACTGACTACCCCCCACCTCACTTCGTGCCGTTGGTCAAGAATATGTGGAGCGCTACTTCCAGATTCTCCATGCGCCGTTCACGGCGCGCCAACATTGCACCTGGTATACCTTTACCTTTTTATCTTTAATATAATAAATACCTTTGCCATTAAATTTTAATAAATAACAAATTTCATCAAATTTGGTTAAATAGAACCTACACTTTCCAGTAAGTACTTATGAATAGACTCACAGCGCGACTGAAACGTTATACAGGCTACTGTAGTTGAAGTATCTTTCACTACCCCTTACATTTTTTTTATTGCTAAGAAAATGTTTAAAACGTTTTAAACACGTTTTTTTGGCAGTCTATTAAAACGCGTTTAAAACAAAAACAAATATAAATATGTTTTAAACATATGTTTTTTTTTTAAAAAAAAGCAACAACATGTTTTTCTTCCAACCCTGGATCAACGTATCTTTCTCTCTGGCAAGGAAACATCCCCAAGTGACACACTCAGATTTGAATGACATTTTCACAGTTGATACTTTTCAACGTGAGAGGAAATAGTGTAAGTTCCTACGTTTCGCAATATCCTTTAGAAGGAGCTAGGTTATTGCAAAGTTTTGTGATTTCCTTGTAAAATGTATTGGCTGATTCAAATGTGGATCATATAATTTTTACAGATTTGACGCAACATGAACGTAACCATATCAAATGTGAATGAGACCAACTACCGCATCTCTGATTCACGCTACTTTCTCCGTCCATCATCTTGCATTCAACTTATTTTTCTCGAATGGCAATAGGGGCAAGTGACATATTAAATACATCTGCAATTTTCTCACAATGTCACTGGTGATATTAGATTTACTATATTTCTAACCGTTCTCAAGTTATTGCGTGTTACATTTTATATTTGGTATGCACTGAACTCTCCATATAATTCCCACATAATTTCTACATTTTATACAGAATATGAACGTATCCATATGCAATGTGAATAAGACCAAGTACTGCATCTCGGAAACATGTTACATGCTCCGTCCACCAACTTGGATTCTACTTATTTTCTTCAAGTAAGAATAGTGACAAATGACAATAGATGCCTCTGCAATTTCCTTAGGAACTTGCTGCTGCAATTTGTTTACCTATATTAAACTAGTCTCAAGTTATCACAAGTTAATTTTTTTTTTATTCCATAGTACTGTACCAATCGGCGAAAATTACAAAATAATACAAGATCCTGCCGGTTATTCACAGATAAAGTAATAACTATAGATAGTCCAAAATTCATCCTATAATTGACATAGTGAAGTGGTGAAACTCATTCACAAAGTTAGACAAACAGGAAGTAGGTGCAATAAACCGAAAAGCGGAGGTCCAAAAGCGCAACTCATGCGGAGGCTGCAACTGTGGATTTGACAACTCTTCTTAAAAGCCATACAAAGAACACACGAAGTAAATTATGAGAATGTGGCCTCAGTCAAATCTACATTATTCGTGTCCTCTACAAACATAAATTGTCCTCGTACAAGCTGTAAATGCCACATGAATTGTGTGAGGATGATCCGAATTGGCGTCCTTAGTTTTGCGAGAGGTCCGAAGCAACTTTCGGGTAATCAGGTTTTTGCATTAAACATCTCCTTTAGTTATGAAGTCCTTTAGTTATTAATGGAGAGGGCTAACAGCAATCCACATTGGTATCCACAATCCACACCAGGTAGAATGAATGCTGCACGAAAGGTTCTTCTGTGATATGGTGTGGTATATGGCATACTCGAGTAATTGATGCAATGTTTTTGATGATACTTTATCTGATAATAGTTATCTTCACACCCTGGAAGACTGAATCCTCCCACTTACCTTACATGAAGACGGCGATTTCACTAAACCCCTTCCACAGGACAGTGTTCCCCCTAATTTTACTGTACCTGTTTGTGCATATCTAGATAGACAATTCTGTAGGTAACCACGGTCATAGGCTCTCTCTCTCTCTCTCTCTCTCTCTCTCTCTCTCTGTGTGTTCTTTTATTACTGATACAAATATTACCACGCGTTTTGGTTACTGACAAATATACCTTTATTTATATCAGTGACAGTGATTAGCGAAAAGCAATGAAAATTAACTAATCCGTCTCTACTCTCTCTCACATATTCGGCATTACTATGTGCTGTGTAATAGACTTTTAAACACTGTAATGCGAATGTACATTTACTACTTAATAAGGTTAGCATAAAGTAATATTTTCTTCTAAAAATATTGTTGTTTGGGTGGGAACCGAATCCGAACTGCCAACCACCTTGCCTGCCGAGCCACTGCAGGCGTACGCTTGAGAAAGTTTATTGAACACCGTTGCTTTGTGCGTGGGGGCCACAGAGTAGATAGTAGTCGTAATTCAAGGACTATGGAATTCAAAACAATATTTTATTTAATTAGCTTGTAATAATTTGAGACTGGTTAAAGATATTATAAATAAAATGCATCGGTGAGTTTCTGAGAAAATTGCAGATGAGTTTGATATGCCACTTGACAGTACTGTATTCTTATACTTGAACAATCCAAAACGGCGGACAAGCGTGTAGCATGTTTCAGAGATTCAGTACTAGGTCTCATTCACATTGCATATGGATACGTTCATATTCTGTATAACCTGTAGAAATTAGGTGGAAATTATATGGAGAGTTCAGTACATACCAAATATAAAATGTAACCCGCAATAGCTTGAGAACGGTTAGAAATATAGTAAATCTAACATCACCAGTGACATTGTGAGAAAATTGCAGGCGTATTTGATATGCAGGGTATGCTTGTATATGTAGAGTATATGTAGGGTATGTTCATGTAGAGTATACGTATTCTTTACACTCAGTCTATAATTTGGTTATGCGGTGATATGATGTTTGTGATTTTTCTTTCTATATGTGAGTTTGGGAGTCAGTTTTTTCTTTGCGTGTCTGCCTCCCGGATTCACATATGAATTAAAAGTATACACGTACTTTCTTTCTCACGTGGGACAATTACCTCCACACTTGCCTCGAGTTTCCACATGTAGGAGAGATACTCACCATAATTTTTCTTTCGTATGTGTATGTGTGAACTTTAATTTGTGTATAACTTACTACTAATTTGGTCACCATAGTGTAATATTTTATAAATACCATAATATTGTCAAGATAAATTATTTAAATTTTCCGATAATGTTCCAAATACAAGGGTTGTTTGGAAAGTAAGTATCCTTCGATTGATGGTTTATGTTAATATGCATTTGGTAATTTGGATACGCGGTCGAGTATTCTTGTAATTAATCATTTCGTGCTATTCATGCTTAATTACATTCGCTATTCACGCACCATTTTTGGGACCAGAGTCAATAACTTAAATAGGTATTTTAGCTCTCAATGTTATCTTTTTTTTTAAAAAAAAATAAGAAATTTCTATTTTTCTTGCTTTTAATTACGTTTAGTTAATTAAGAGTTAGTATGGGGAACACATATGCTTTAGTCATGTTTTGTGGTGAATAGCTATTGCTTAATGTAAAAATTGTGCTATTTTGATATATTTTTCATAATGTGAACCAAAGATTTACATTTGAACTTGTAATGGTGTTCTTAGATTTTGCTAGAACTTTCTTTGCTTACCTGAGTTTCTTTTGAGTAGAAGATCGGGAAAATCCCTTTACTGATATAATGTTAAAACAAGCGCGACTTACTGACGCCAACCAATGTATCATTGTTTTTTGTTTGCATCATTTTATTTACCTTATGTGGTCATGTATCGAGACCTGCATTATGACTCTTATGCATCTCTTTGTTCGCAACTAGTGTTGTTAAGATCTACTATATTCATACTTTTATTGTAATTATAAGCTTTATTGCATTATGTATAACTTACGGTAGTTCGACTTCAGAGCCCTCTAGCGCGAGTTGGCTCAAGACAAGTTTTTCCTCGAATTTTTCGAGAAGTTGCAGATCTGTTTTTGAGATCGACTCCGTGCGAGCTGCCTCCTTGATTTCCCCGCGTTTTTGTTCGAAGTTTGCGTGGAATGTACGTTTTTCGTATAGTCAGATCATTTATTAACAGACGAACGCTTCCAAACATTATTTTGAGTTTTAAAAGTGCAAAATAACTCTAAAATGTTATGTCAGTTAAAGAACGCCGAAATTGAAGCAAGATCTTGAACGTTGCTGCGCACTACGTACAATAGCATTCACCTTGCTGCGAATGGATACATTTTCTCATTGGCTGAAAACTTTAGTGTGTTAGTAATGTTTGGAAACTGGTTTGAATATTAATATTCTGTAACGCTGTAAAACACAAATCTAAGGCAACGTGCGTTTTCTTCATTAGCTGGGTAAAATACTGAGAAGTGCTTATTTCTTTGAAATGAAAGGTTATTTTCGTTATGTCGTTACCATGCATCTGAGTTGCCTATTTAAGTTTGATCTTGGCGCAAGTATTTGTTGTTCCATATAACAACCCTAAACTGTGACAGTGTGTGTATTCACGTCTTGAATGATATCTGTAATGATGCCATTTACCCATCATTTGGTCCAAAAGAAAGTATTTTGTGTCATCGTGTAGGCGATTCGACGAGGGAGTACTCTCAACCTGACTTCACCTCTTCCTCTTTCTGTTCATCGTGAAATTGTCTTGAAGATGCGATGTTAGTGACTGAAAGAACGACCTGTTGTACGTGAGTATGTTATGCATTGGCCAGGAAATTGAAAGAGATTTTTATATATAAAATGCTTGCAAGCTCATAATCAGAACATTCTTTGCGAACTTTTTCATTCCTTAAAAATATAGATTGTTAAGAGCAGAGTTGCTCGCGCGCAAAGCGTAGTATGAAAATTGTGTTTCCTCGAAACTGTTGTATCTAACATTTATGATCATCCAAGCTTCAATCTTTTATTTTATTTTTACTTTCGGATGTAAGTTGAGTCTTTATGTTTTTTTTTTTTTTTTTTTTTTTGTTTCACATTGAATTGTATTTGAAATATTAAAATAATGTTTCTTTTGACCTGAATAGAATGCTGCATTTTAGTTTTAAGAAATAGTGCAAGGGTGATTAAACATTGTTCTGTTTACTAAGAGTGAATGTATTTTCTATGTGTTGGTTTTTCCTGATTAGCACCATCCGGACTAAAACCGAAGGGAAATACATGTGCCTAAAGTTACGATTTAGCCATATATACCAACGGACCTTGCTGCAGTGGTCCCTGCACGGTTGACATGGAAATGTGTCATGAGATCAACGGGTAGTTAAATTATCAAATCTTGAAACCGACAATTTGAATCCATTCCGACCACCCTCAAACTATTTCTCTCAGAATAAATCGTGCAAAGCAGTGTTTCGTTATTTGTCATCTCTCATTTGGCATTTGTAAGTTGACATTAGCGAATAAGAGAAAATTGGGTAAAAGGTATCTCGCTAAAATCCTGTGCGTTGTAAAAAGAGAAATCAATGTGGAATGGTCTGTCACATTGGTGACCTGGTCTGACTCGGACATAGGTAATCCGGTCTAAAACCTGGCCCAATTGACCCACTCTGAGAACTTAATAAGCTCTTGTTTTGTATTTTCGTGCTCTGGAGGTAACACCTCCGATGCTCTTTAACTCTCAAACGCAAGGAATTAATAAAAGGCTCTACTTTGTTCTCTGGGTGATAAGACCTAAATCGGATCACCGGGTCAGGCCGGGTCCCAAGCATAGTCCCAGTCCAAGACTTGAAGCACGATCATTCCAGTGTTGATTGGAGAGCCAAACTACGACGTTAAACAACTTTCTGAACACTTAGGATCGCAAAGACGGATTTGAGACTTAGTCTTAGTTTGAAATGCACTAGTTTAGTCTAAAATCATTACGTTCTTGCAATCGGGCGTTAGTATTAATTTATAAGCATTGAATTTGAACTTAGTTTGTGGCCTTTAGGCAACTTTGGCTCAGATCAGTTGAATGGTGATAGAAAAATTGATGGAGTGAAGAATAGAAGCAAGTAGAAGGAAACGGGACATTCCATAGAGAACCAACGCATGTGGTATTTGTCCAAAATAAAACACACATGACACGAGCCGGGATCGACACGGGGATCACATGGACCAAGAGTGAGTGTTCAAACTCTTTTTTTATTGTAACTGAAAAAAATACAAGTAACAAGTTTCTGAAAATTACATGTGTGCACTGAACCGAAAAGAAAACACGTGAAAATAACCATAATTAAGTCGAAAATGTCAACAAGTACAAACATGTTAGACTTGCTCTCGTGTGTGTATTGGCAAGACCTATAAACACTGTGGTCTTTTCACTTTACACTTCGGTATTCTCTCCCATGCATGTACGCAATAACAATCAATAAAGCGTAGAAAGCATGACATCACTCCTATAATATTAATATACTGCTCTAATATATTGAGTACAATTTTTTGTCGTATGCTTTGTGGAATATTACCGTATCGTAAGATTATATGAGAAATATATTCCATTGTATTTACTGACACCTCTTTATTACTAAGATTTGTATTTTCTCAGCTGTAATGCACGTCAAGAATTTGCGTCTCGCTGGAGGAAATTTTGGAATTATGGGAATCGTAGCGTGTAATCAAAACTCGGAGCTGTCAATTTTCGTCTCCTAGTTATATTAATAATTTGCGTATATTTATCCCAAATGCTGTTGCGGTTTATGCAGCTCGTTAATCGATGCCATGTTGTGTAAACTTGTTGACATTTGAAGCAATATGGATCAGTTTTGATACCTTTCTGGGCTAGCTTTGAATTCGTATGTACGATGTCGTAAATAATTTGAAATTATGTATTTTGTAAATACGGGTGTACCGTTAGATCATGTAAGCTGCTCCATAGTAATTACCACTTAATGGGATGATTTGAAATGTAATCGTATTGTATGCACTTTTTGTAAGATGTAATTATTTAACTGACAATTTCATAAATGACTTTTTTTCGCCAAAGCATATGACATTTCAACAAACGTATCTAATAAATCGTGAATAACGGTAGTTCTTCGAGTGACGAAGACAAATGAGTTTGTTAGCTGCACTCTATGTATACATCTAGTTTCAAATCTAGCGAACTATTATCCCGATATTAATGCTTGAATTTTCATTTGAAAGCTCTTTGCCATACTAAGACACAGAAAAATAATTGAGTCAGTAAAACCTCCCTGGGACTCCCTAGGACAGTCCGAAAAATTCAAAATGTCACATTTCTAATGATAGCACTGACCCGACCTAATATGCGACTGAAACTTGTGGAATCTTTATCTACGCTTCAATACCTTTCAAACGGTGTATCACATATCAAAATCGATGAAGGGGTTCAAAGTTACGACCTTTTTTTTAGTCGAATCATAGAAGTTTTAGAAATGATAGAAAAGTTTGTTACAGAATCTTTTTGCTTCAGCCCTAAATGGGTGGTACTGCAAGGTTTTCGGGGTCGATTTCGGGCCCTAACAAGTTGGGGTAAATCGAAGCTTATTTTTTGACAGGAGTGACCGTTTTCGAGATACGGAGTTTCAAATGGTCTAAAATCGAGCTTTTGTATGAAGACTAAGCACTTTTTTAACAGACAACGAAATAAGTGATATCAGTATAAAAAAAACATTTCGGGTAGAAGGGTAGAGTGACGCAAGAATTCTACTCACAAAACAAGTTATACTCATTTTCTGTGTGATTTTCTTGTGTCACTATGCGGGAAGGGAGGATACTAAATCTCTTGATTTTATTACTAAGGAAACACTTCCACCATAGTGACACAAAGAAAATCACCCGGAAAATGGATATCACTTCTTTTATGAGTAAAATTTTTGCATCACACTGCCGTTTACCGCGATACGGTTTTTATACTGATAAGTTATTCTTTTACACCAAAATTATATGTTTTATAGTAGTTCTAACGATATATCATGTAACATGTTCATCCGAGTTTGTTGAGCAAATGATGGTGTTAAGTAGAAGAAGGAAGCCAATTAGGTTTTTTTGTGGCTTCTGAATAGTGAATTTTTTGCATTCAATCAATGTCTCATGATTTTTTGCTTGTTTTTAGAATTTTGTATGGAGTTTGTGTACTGTGTAGATAAGAGATGTTTCTTTGATATTTGCCGCATACGATGTGTTCACAGGAATTTGAAAGATTTTAAAATTCAGTATGATATTATTGTGTGTTATATTAGAACTTATGTTGCACAATATTGCGCATTACTTACCATTTAACTTAAGCTGTCTTCTACTGCCTTCATTATTAACTTTTTATATAGCACAATTTTGAACCGCTTTAAAATTAATGTATAATTATAAAAGAAATATATTTCTGTACATTTTACCTTTATTTTTTCTTTCATGGATTTTTGAAATAAAAGATTTGGTTTACCTTTATATGAAAAAAAATATTTGCATATTTCTTTTCGTTTTATAATATTTTTTACAAGAGATTTTACAATCTCATCGTTTTTCGGAAGATTCGTAGTATGAAAGGTAGAAATTATATTTTTTCCTCGCACACTGAAATAAATAAATATAATACAGAATAGAGAACAAAGAATAGTTTCTTCGTGTTGAATTTGAGTTTTATTTACGTGATATAATTTACAATTTCGTTTTTTAAAAAAATTCAATTGATTTAGTAGGATTATTTCCGAAGCTATCAAAATATTGACCCCGTCCATTTTTATTAATATATATGGCAGTCCACTGAGTTACCGGGGAAGTTGAGGCACTCAAATTTTCTATAAGTGCCGCCGGATATTCAACTTGTTTTGGTAAAGTGTCCACTGAATAAATTCCAGTAAGCAAAGTTGCACTAGTACAGTCCTGAAGCACAATTTTTAAAATCTGATCAGTCCATATTACTTTTACGTTCACTTATTGGTGTTGGTTCATACACTGTTCTGCTTTCAGGTAGAATAAAATAACATAAATGATAATAAGTTATATAGTATGCGTACACTGACTCTTCCTTTAAAGCACAACGAAAACTTGTAATCTGATGAAGATGTTGAACACAATTTTGTGATGGAAATGATAAAGCACTGTATTTCGGACAGTATATATCTTCCAAATTAATTACTGTTCTTTGTAGAAGAGACTCTAGATATATTTGCCGTGCTTTGCCATGAGTGAATACAGAATTACTGTGCGAGGTATACTTAGTAACTATGTTTTTAACTTCATTGTATTCAACTTCGCCTTTTATCCACTCTAGACCAAACACTTGCTGGCTTAAATAATTATTTGTATATCTTAAACTAGGAATAATTTTTGATATTTAAAAGGAGGTTTAAATACCCAAATTTGAAAACTATTGCTATCTACATGAACTATGGCTAATGCTTTGACTATGAAATTATTTTCTTCATTATCAACAAAGACTGAAAAGTGTACGACAATTCTCATGGTTGATTGTAAACTAAACTAAATTTCGCATTGTATGAATCAAATTGAGCGTAAACAATACATGAAATAGAATGTTTTAGTGCTTGACTGAACCCTATTTTGAGATTTACGGGAGAATCCTTAATAACATCCCATGTACAATCATCCAAAGTATTAGTAGCAGAAAGAATAAAAGCATAAAGAGTATATCCATGAGGGTAATCAGAATATGTGACTGTATGACTTACATTTTCATGAAATATACCAGTTCCAGAGAACAGGGTGTGATAACTTGGAACGCATAGTTGATTAGTATAATCCGGAGTAAGAGGGGTGGGAGGATAACATTGGGAACCAACTTGTACTTGCAACTTATTTATATTAAAAGTTTCAAAGTGGAAGGGGTTTTCATGGTATTTTCCATTGAATGCAGTATTTGCAGTAAAACCTATAATGAGACTCTTTGGTACATTTCCAAGAAATATGTTATCAAGATTATACGAATCAACATTTGCAGGAAAACTATGTACTCTTATTTCAACTCTAGTCAGTGGTAATTTTGCAGTATCATGAGTCATAAAACTGTTTAACTGAAAAGCTAAATCAGCAGAAATATTAATTCGACGAACATAAAGAATAACCTCTTCCAGTTTAACTTTAAATGTAGAATATTCAGCTGCCATTAAGCAAAATGCATCTTTACTACGACTTAATTTTATACGAAGATTGACTTTATTTGGAAGAACTCGATTAGATCCAGACATATCTGTAAGAATTCGACCGTACATATCAATGGAAGCGCTACCAGCAACAAGAAATTTTCGTTTATAATAACCAGTATTATTTTTATTGAGAGTATTAAAATACCCTGCAGTATTCTTATACCATAATCCAGTGGTTAAATGAGTTTTGCTTGCATCTTCAGAATAATTAAGTAAAGTTTTATAGTTTGCTTTAAATGAGTACGTAGGATTTGAAAAGAAATATTTTTATAATTTAAAGAAACATCAACTTGGGTAAAAAGTGAATGTAAAAAGTTATTTACCGGCGCTACATTATCTGCTACAATGGCTGGTAGTCCTTCCGCTGCTATTTGTAAATTATCTCCATTTCCCCTTTATACTTTACACTTGACATAAAGATAAATATGTGCAGGAAGAATATATTCAGCAGTATCTCCAGGCACAAGAAATTCTATAGGTCCATCAGAAGAAAGCGATTAAATTGGTCGACACTACCACTCGAGATGATTCAATAGTAGTTTGTATCATAGGGACAGAAACTAAATCAAATTCATTGGTACAGCATTCATTACTTTTAGGTGTAAGAAACGACATTTTTAACTGAAAATATCTCTACTCTTTTTTTTTATTACAAGCACGCTGTCTTTTAAAACTTGGTGGTCCAATACGTACGGAAGCCTTACGTTTTCGTGCCCTTCTTCTACCACTACCAGTAAGCAACTGACTAACTTTAGTTTCAGCTTGTTTTCTTAAAGATGATCCTACTTCGCGAACTCGTGCATTTAAAGATTACTTAATAGGCCGGTTTTCTAACATATCCCCCGCAAATTGTAAAGCTTGTCATCCTACTGCTTTTATTCCTTGTTTAAGCAATGGAATAGCAAATCGAAACAATCCGCGAAATAAACTCCCCATCCCATGTCCCCGTTGATTAACAGGTCCTGCAAAGTAAGGTATATCTTTACCTCTATGCATAACTGTATAGGATTTCATTTTGATGAGCGCTTAAAGTGAAGTGTTAGTGTCAATGTCCCGGATGCGAATGGTAAATTTCGACTTGCATGGTCTTTTAGTAGTATTTCTACACTGTCAAGTGAAAGTTTTGCAAGTGGAAAATAAAGCACATTCTGAAAAGTTATGGTTTGTACTTTTCCACGATGATTATCCGTTATACCTAGAATTCGTAAAAGAGGTGCTTTTGTATCACCTACAAACACTTGATGAGGATATCCAATGTCTAAACATGGTTGTTTAGGAATACGACTTTCTTTTAAAATATTGATATTACTTTCAAAACCTAATTGTAATGCTAATATAAATGATAAACGTAAAGATTTTATACTATCATCAACGTGTACAGTGACAATGTTTGAATATTCAAATTTTATACTTGAATTTATTTTATTCAACTCATGTAACAACTGTTGAACGATGGAATAATATCCTAGTGCTATTTTATATTTTACATTATCATACCATATTATGTTTTGACCTAAAATAACATTATCACATGTTAATGGAATATGAATTTCACTTAATCCTACCATCCAGGAATCATTTAAATGTATTCGATTATTAAGAATATTGAAAAAATGTGTTGGACTATTATTAGAATAACTTTGATTACTTCCATTAGAAGTAAGTGTAATGTAAAAACTATCCTCACTACTTTCAGAAATCATTTTCTTTTAAAATGTAGTGTTACGCTTGAAGTTCCAAATTGAAATGGCAGCTTTTCCCCATGTACATCTTTTAAGTCTACTTGAACAGTATCAAAATATTTCTTTTCAACTTTAACATATTGTGGACAATCAAAAATAAAAGATATTATTTTTCCGTAATGATAATCTTGAATTCCAATTTTTCGAATCAGCTTCCCATAAATAGGCTGATCTTTTACAATATCAATACAAACATTTGTTTCTGAAGGAATAAGGTAATCAAGGTTTGTGTGAAAAGGTTCCGGAACATTAAGAAACTTTGTTTACTTTTTCGGATTCATGGGATAAAAGTGAATTATACATGTATTCAATTTGGAATTATTACTAAATCCTAAAATATTTTGCAAACCCGGACTCCTCGTGAAAAGATATTCACGTTTAGGACTTCGTTTTTGAAAAATATAAAATATATATTAAATATAAAAATGAAAAATATAAACTTTATCTCTACTTTCCTCATATTGAATAACGATCGGATTTTGTTCTATTACGACAGGATCATCCTTGATCATGCGTTCAACCTAATGATTTCTACTTCATGAAAGTTTTTATTAACAATACTAGTATGATCAAATGTATGTAAATTTTCTTTCTCGTTATATTTTTTTCCCATTTGTTTGGGTAAAGTCATACGAATAATGTCTAAAACCGAATGCACTGATTCATAATATTAGGCTGGAAAATTTATAGTAAATTCTACTATATTTTTATCTCGTATTTGAATAAAAAGTTGTTCTTCTTTTTTAATATTATAAAACTCCACGGAATAGAAAGGCCACTTAAACCTACCACCCAATTTCCCGTTAAATGAATTGGCTGACAAAGTTTCGTGGTAACGAACTTGTTTTATTTTCAAAAATATTATTGCAAACATTTGATAGTAAGGTAACATAAAATTCATTGTCTTGTTTTTGAGACAACATGATTACGACTGTACTATTTTTTGTTGAACCCAACTATTCATAGAAGAAGGATAACTCAACCATTTGACATAAATCCATCCTTTTTTACGATTTAATACTTTTTCAATTAAATAAGTCTTTTATTTTCCTACAAATACTCTTTGTAATTTCTGTTGATAAAATGAACCTGTTATATGTTCAAAATTCCAATCTCGAATTTTATAAGTCAATGGATT
Source organism: Lepisma saccharinum (assembly GCA_022664845.1). Classification (NCBI taxonomy): domain Eukaryota; kingdom Metazoa; phylum Arthropoda; class Insecta; order Zygentoma; family Lepismatidae; genus Lepisma; species Lepisma saccharinum. Next base: position 18,842 of record JAGDQP010001640.1, read on the forward strand.
ATTTTGAATACACAGATCCACAACAAATATTTCAGCAGACCATTTCGGTAAATATCCTTTTTCCAATTTATGTTTATATTTACTGACTCGAACGTAATCTCCCGCTTGAAATTTACCTTTCTGCTTAACTTTCTTTTCTTGCCCATATAATCTTTCCCAAATTTCATTAACATTAGAATCATTTACTTGTACAGGTGCATATTAAATGGAAGAATGTTTCGTATGATTATAACCTTTTACAAGATGTTGCAAAATATCAATCTAACGATAAGTATTTATATATTTTTTCCTTCAAACTACGAATATAACGTCCTACCAAAGCAGCTTTGATTTCAGAATGTACACTAAAATTATTTACTTGATATTTTTCAAGAATACGTTTCACATGTTGAATATAAAATTCTGTTCGTATACAGTTTGACAATGAAGTAAAGGTAACTTTCTTTTACTGAATATTGATTCTATTGCTTTTGGCATGATAGGACCCGTTTTATTTTTAACAGGAATACAAACAGCATATCAACTAAATGCATCTATGCTACATAAAATATATTTATATTCATCATTATATTTTGATACATTTTGCATATCTGCTAAATCCATTTGTATTAGTTCATTAGGCATATTAACATAGTATTTTTTACGGGGAAAATGTTTGCTTGCAGGAGCATGTAAAGTGTATGTATCTTGTGAAGCTAACCATTTTCTTACTTTTTTCTGAATAAGTCCAGTTTTCTTCTTTAACTTTGAGATACTACCTAAAGAATTTGAATCTGCATACGCATAATAAATTTTATGAAGTGACATATTTAAAACTTATATTCTTTATAATTTTTGAATAATGAAGATAAACGTTTCTTTATTCCTTGACTAACGGTGTTCTTCTTTTTCTTTACTATTACTTTACTAAAATTCTTCTTTATGTTTGCTACTTGATGAACAGTATTCTTATACTTTACTATTTTAATAGAACCTTCACCAAATTGAAAATTAATTAGTTCTAAAGAATATTAATATTTTATAATATTTATTTTAAAATCTTGAATGCCAACTGGATATCTAGGGGTCTTTCGAGTTCTTACCACATCATTGATAATATCAATAATATTTGAACCTGGAACTACTTTCTTATCTATGGATACTGCGCCAGTTTGATCCCAACTGATACAATTGGAAACCTGCAGAAGATTTAATATTACATGAGTGTTTTTAGCAAATGATTTTGGTACTGAACTGATATGCTGAATCATGGGTAACATATTTGAAGATTCAGAATTGTAAACGAGTAAGACAATTGTTTTTTACATTGTGGAGTATACTCTAAAAATCGATGTAGTGTTTGTTGATACATTTTCCATTTTTCATCGATAGAAATATCATTTCGTTTTAAAATTTCATCCATTTCATTATCTAATCGTGTTTGATGTCACTTTACAGACTTCATAGTGGAATGCATTTGCGCACCTGCATTTTCTGGAATGAGTTTCATTTTTTGAAATTGCGAAGACATCTTAACGATTAAATAAACTTCCAGCCACTGCACTTAAGATTGGAGCTAATAATAAAGGTAGAAAGCACCACCTTTCTGCATTGAAAGTTTACGTTTCTTTTTCAAACGTTTAAGAGAGAGTGTACGTAATGTCTTTTTATGTCGACGCAACCTTTGCTTCTGACGAGGAGAGAGTTTAAAGTTACCATTTAAAACATTTTTACCTACTTGGGCAGTAGTTTGAATAACACGACCAGGTGGATTCTGAACTAGTGCTTTACACTTTTTATTGTTACATTAACAAATTGCACGGACCTAATTGAAATGATGTTTTATGACTGACATCTTGATGCCAACTGATCTTAATTGGTTTATTCATGTCTTTTACATGTGCACAGATGTGCATATTTTCATTTGGAAATCTATTTTTACGAAGACGTAGAGCATCCGGTGTAGACTGAGTTAAATCGAAAACAAAATCCGAATGAGCTTCAACAGTAGCATTTTCAAACACTTAAGTTACATCTTTACTATATTGTGGTCATAACCTGCCTTGCTAAATATTGTATTTGTAATTTATCTCTAGGATTTTTGAACGCAATAATATAATGGGCGTGTAATGATATATCACGTGCATATTTTCCTTTTGGAAATAAATTTAGAACTTAAAAATGACACTTAGATTCTTATGATGTGCAAATTTCGTGAAAATATACGAAACATCGGCATTACTTTCGGTCATAAGATCATCCAGAATTAACAATGAATTTTCCTGAATTTCAAAAGTGTTCATATCGGGAATTCCAAAATGAAATCGAATATTACTCATCTGACTTGATAATTTAGGTATCACAGTACCATAGCACAAAACTATTTCGTTAAAATGACTATAGAACAATGATTTACGATGGATTAATAATCTATTTACAAAATAACTTGTTGTGCTGAAAGGATAGTGGCACGATGAAGGAAGGGAAGCATCATGAGTTAGTGACAAAAAAGAAATGAACTAGCAGTCGTTACATCGTCTTCTTTGATATCCAAAAGGAAGTGTTTCAAATTCATTATGAAATTTTCGTTTAGTTAGTACATTCTGATGTGTTTTTATTTCCGCTTTAGATATAATTCTGAATCCTGGCTTCCTATAGATTCCATTAGTATTACTAATGCTTTTCTTTTCCTAAATATATTTTACTAAATTTAGTCAGTGGCCAAAATTAATAATATGACGCGCACGGCAATTTAAAGTTATTCCGCGAATTTTGAAAGTGGGTTTAATATTCCCAGTCATAATTTCTCTCTCCTTATACGAAAATTTTTTCGGTCCTAACCCAATGAAAATAGGGATCTCTCACCCCTCTTTCACTTCATTAGTCAAGTCTTCTAAGTAGTTCCCTGTAGGAAGCAACGGCAGTTGATTTATTTTTGGCTGTGGAATATAGAATCTGTATCTGAGTAGATTTTCTATTCCTACTTTTTCTAATAAACCATATAATTGTAAACCATATTGAAATAAAGGCTGATAGAATAACATTCGGAAACGAATTAGGAGTATTAACATTTTCTAAATCCCTGTATGTTACTACCAAGGCATCTTCTCCAACCAAAAGTACATTCAAAGTGAGGTGTTTGGAGAATATCCAAGAAGAACTTAGCATCATTAACTACTCTGGTTTGTGCTAAATCAGTTCTCTGTCCCCACTTCCCAAACAGAGAATTTAAAAAGAGTTTTGCGATATAGCGCAAACCAGGGTTTTCACTGATGTTATCAGGATTAAGTTGTTCACCTTCATAATAAGCATACTCCTTAATATACTTCTGCTTTTCCTCCTTAGTAACACACTGAGATGGAAAACCAGAAGATTCCTGTTTCATCTGCAAGAAATTATTAATATAATCTTCAAATAACCCCTCTTTCATCTTGAACTCATAAATTTCATAAGTGTCAAGAATGAACCTTTCTTGATACTCTCAAGCAATTCAGGATTACAAAATGTGCCGATGAAACAGCGTTGGTCAACAGTATAGTTACAATCATTACTATTCATTTCCTCCATACAAATACGACAGAGGCCGAATACGGGACGTAAGTTTGCATTATATAGTAGCAAAGGAATAGCAAGACCTTGAAGAGGAAGAACCTTGCAGAAAACAACTCCGTGAATTTGTTTTGGATCAGGACATGGTTTCCCTCGATAAATGGTAGGCTTACCAATAGGGAGAGTTCTCTTTTTCATGAATATGGGTATAAACTGCATATGTCAACGTAACGAATACATTCGTCTTTAGGACACTCATAGAGAGATCTAAAAACTTCCGTCCTACCTCCCTTAAATGAGTCTTTATTCACTAATCTATCTTCATTATTTTTACAGTGATTTTAGTAAATTGTCGAACATGTGGATTTTTCTTAACTTGTTGATCCCAATCACATTCATAGATTTCTACAAGCTTTAGATCACAAGTTTCTAAGTATTTCTTTCTCCTCATTGTCGCAATATCTCGGTCATTTAATGTTTCACCATTCGTGTCATTGAGAGGCACGTGGCGACCTTGCTTAATGCATGAATGACTATTCTAAAAACATCCAAAAAATTCATAGGCAGTACGATTTTTCTTGTCGTACCCGTCCACTTTGAATCGTCCAAATTGAAGTTAATCCCATTTTTCAGCCGTATGAAGAGAAACATCATTTCCTATGAATTCCATGTACTTTAACCATCTTAATGCTTTCTTACTCTGTGATTTACGTTGTCGATACCCAAATGGAGGAAATACAGGAATACTTTTCTCTTCTAAATATAAAGATCGCACACACAGTCCATCGCACACGCAGCAATAGTACTTACTTGAAGAAACACTGGATCTCAACAGTGTTTTTCAATTAAGTCTGAGAATTTAATGACCCCCTCGCACAATACACGAACATCGTCCCTGCAGTATTCTAACATCTCACGTTGTAAGTTAAAGGTTAGATCCTCTTGCACCCCCCCCCTATACCAAACCTTCAAAGCTTTTCCTTCATCATCAAAAAGTTCACGTTCTGGTAATGCTCCATTGTAATTTTGATTTTTCTCAGTGTTCAACAAAACGGGAAATCTCCCTTCTTTAAACTTTCGCTTAATCCCATGGTAACCGGTAATTTTGATAATTTCACGGACATGAATAAATAATTATCTTTAAAAGTAGTATTACGTACACTCATCTGGATAATTTTCGCACCTTGGCTTATTATTTGAGGAGTGATTTGTTCCTTTTCAATGAATGCACGTGCAATAAATACGGAATCAAATTTCGCAGCGTTATGCGCTAAACAAACCACTGTATTAAACTTAGGACCTTGTTCGGGAACATACTTTACAAAGCTTTTAATATTTTAAAACACAAAGTCCGTTTCACCTTGTGAATTACGCATTGAAAACATTTATAATTCTCCTCTATGGGGTCCTTACATTTAAAACAACGGTGTGAGGCGCATTTTAGTTTTGGCCGGTGTTCACGTTCACCTTTTTCGTTTTCATTTAATAGCATGGTTTCAATATCATACACGATATAGCAAAAATCAGTTTCATGTTTCGTTTTCGTCTTTTATACGAAAAATAAATGATCTTCTTGAACATACAACTTACAGATAGTGCAGAATCGATCTCCACATACATGAGGGTTTTCCAAATACTCTTTGATTTTCGAGTATCGACCTTTACACCACACTGTTGATACAATTTAACGTAGCAAATACAGGTTTTCCTTTCGCCTTCTTGCTATGGTTATAACATGACTACGATGGGAAAGTATTACAAGTAATGGGTCTCTCATCGTCAGAAGTGTCAAAATTATGGTACTCCTCGCAATGTTCGCACATATATTCACACTTATGCCTCAAAAGATCATGTATCGGTTTCAAACATTCCTTACAATAGCAGTTATTCCTTAAAAAGGTGGTAATACTTTCAATAACGTCAAAATGCTGATCATGATAAAACAACAATAATTTGTTTCTGGTTTCAACATTACCACTATAGATCACCTCACGGTCTCGACTAGCTGGTTTCAATGTATATACTACAATCTGAAAATCAATGCCATAATAATCTTGGAATTGATCAATATCTTCAACAGAGCCACCCAAACTTGAAATATTAACATTTGCTCTTTCACAAAGGTTTTTACCTTCCTTTTCCCAATTCTTGGGAAGTTTTCTCATATATTTTACCCTTTCATAATGAGAAAGCGCTTTCTTTTCAGCCATGATTAAAGCTCTTGGTAAGCAATCATACGAGTTGGCTCCTATTTTAGTAATTCACACTGGAATAATGTGTGCTTGTAAGTACTCCTCCAGAGGTAAATACCTATCATTATTCTGCTTCTTCCTTTTGCCTTGTCCGCGAATTGGGTCGGATATGTTAGCCTTAATGATTACACTATCGGCTAACAGGAAAGATTCATTCGAATTGAGAACATTATAATGGAACGTAAAACATGTTAGTAGTGAGATGAATTCTTCTACGCCACGGAATAAAGACATATTTCCCATTAACGTCATTACTACTTTCAATACAAAATCCAACCCAGGACAGTGGATCTGTAATAGATAATAAATTATCTAGTGCCAATTCAAAAAGTTTAACATAACCAGCCGGTGTTAACCTAGAGGATCCGGCTTTTGCGCGTATGGAGTTTTCCCTACCTTTCACTGGAAATTTACCGAATCCACGCACGCGTTCACCTATAATTTCAAAATAATCCGCCCCTATTCCCTGTTGTAAAATATCCTGATCGCTTTGCTCAAGTTCAGTAATTTTATTCAATAAGTTTTCTTCTATGTTTGGACTCAGCTGTGTTCCCCGACCTTCATAATTATCATAGGCTTGTTCACATACCTGATTACCCTCAGGTGAAAGAATACAGTCCGTATCACAAGAAAAAATATTTTCATTATCAACAATCGTTGAGGTAGAAGCAATAGATGGAGGAGTAAAAGAAATAGATGGTATCGAACTGCAAATACGTCTTGCCGTAGTTGCGAATGTAGTTTCCTGTGTTAATACAGACGTAACAACATTGACAGGAAGAGAAGTAGTAGTGGAAGTACAGGAAGAAGTTGTTGAAACATGCATTGAAGTCATACTAGAAACAGAAAATAAATGTCCAAAGGAGAGGAAATACTCCCGTCTGTGGGGAACAATATTCAAAGAATCATCTGAATTCATGGAAACAAACTTCCTGAATATCATCTGTCACAACCGGAACCAAATTGAAAAGAAAAGCAACATGTATGAAGTATTCTCCCATTATTTTCGTCAATTGGATTCGTCAATAACATATAATGTTGAAAAGCCAGCCTAGCGTTAGAGGGAGGGTGAAACAAGCCAGCGTTAGCTAATTGAATCAATTCATTTGCATGAAGACATGCACCAAACAATTTGTTGAAATCATAATTGAATAGAAGCCGAAGATGATATAAAAAGTTGAAAACGTTACCTGAATCTCTCGGTAGTATTCCCTGCACGGCGAAACATCACAATTCAACCAAGGTCTCATACATCGATTCGAGATCGGCGAATCCATTAGCCTTCTCAGCCAGGATAAGATAATCAGCACTGGTGAATCCGTTGGTGTAATCCATTCTTGACGTTCTCAAATACTTCAGTTGCTTATACAGAAAGTTGATTGCAAAAGGTGATTTCTGTAAACAATATACAGAAAATAACTCTTTGTTCACAAAAACAGAGTCGCAGCATAAAAATCAAGTTGATAATATTTCACTTTTCTTGACACAAGTACTCACATTATTTTCTTTTTTTATAAATTTGTTACTTAAAACGTTCTTTATAAAAACTGATTTTATCTACATACTTACAAGAAGTGAATTATTAAATATTATCAATATATTTCTATACAATCATATGATAAAATTTAAAATCTTCTTACCTTAGTTAATACGGCCCCTCAATAATAAACAAAGGTATCAAGAGCAGGAGCAATACTTTCAACAATTGCACACCCTAATTTTTCCAATTCCAAATGAAATAATTACATTCTGAAATAAGAAAAAAATAATTTATTGTTAATACTATTCAATTCTTATCTTCAGTTTAAGAATAACAATTCACCACTGGGCAAAAATAACTACGACTTTTATTAATTTAATCTTACTTCAAATTAGTATGACCTTTTCCATACAATAAACAGTAAAGTATTAATTCAATGATAATTTCACACTTGAAAACGATATCTTTATTCGATAGCTTTAGCTATATATCCCAAACTGAGATAGTACAATGTTTCTATAAAGTAACCTTTCTTTCTCGCATGAGCAGATCCTCTAAATATTTATTTTCTCTTTACACATGCACAGATGTTTATTTTAGATTGTACTCAACTCACTGTTTATACAGATACCTCACAAGTCTATGTTTACACACAGTTGCTCCCCATAACTACATGTTTAAACAGATTCCTCATAACGCTATATTTACAGAAATTTAGATTCCTCACAACTCGATGTTTAAACAGGTTACTAACAAGCTAATATTTACAAACATATAAACACTCATGTACGCTTTCGAGTCATTACAAGTTAGTCACGGGGTCGGGTACGGGTTTGTCTTAACGTTATTTTTATACTCTTATATTCAAAGTTCATCTCATTTCTCTAGTGCTTATAGTTCTTGACATTATGTTTCAGGTCATTACTGATTAATCACGGGTTTAAGTAAGGGATTATCTTAACATTATTTTTATACCCTCACATTGAAATTTGGTCCTATTCCTCTAGTCCCTTGGTTCCTGAGATATGTTTTCAGGTTATTACGGGTCAGTCACAGGTTCGGTTTCGGTTTTGTCTTAATATTATTTTTATACATTGAAAGTTGGTACCATTCCTCTAGGGCTTCAAGTTTATGAGAAACGTTTTCGGGTCAATACAGGTCAGTCATGGGTTAGGGTACGGGCTTGTCTTAACATTATTTTTATACCATTACATTGAAAGTTGGTCCCATTCTTCTAATGCTTATAGTTCGTGAGATATATTCTCGACTCAATACAGGTCAGTCACGGGTTCAGGTACGGGTTTGTCTTAGCATTATTCTCTATACCCTTACATTCAAAGTTGGTGTCGTTCCTCTAGTCCCCTTAGTACCTGAGATATGTTTTCGGGCCAATACGGGTTCGGGTACGGGTTAGTCTTAGCATTATTTTTATACCCTTGCATTGAAAGTTGGTCTCATTCCTCTAGTCCCTTTAGTTCCTGAGATAGGTTTTCGGGTCAATACGGGTCAGTCACAGGTTCGGGTACGGGTTTATCTTAACATTATTTTATAGCATTACATTGAAAGTTCGTCCCGTTCTTCTAATGCTTATAGCTCCTGAGATACGTTTTCGGGTCAATACGGGTCATTCAAGGGTTCGGGTACGGATTTGTCTTAGCACTATCTTTATACCCTTACATTGAAAGTTGGTTGCATTCCTCTATGGCTTATAGTTTCTGAGATACGTTTTCGGGTCAAAACGGGTCAGTCACGGGTTCGTTTACGGGTTTGTCTTAACATTATTTTTTATACCGTTACATTCAAAGTTGGTCCCATCCTTTTAATGCTTATAATTCCTGAGATACATTTTCGGGTCAATACTGATCAGTCACGGGTTCAAGTACGTATTTGTCTAAACATTATTTTTATAGCCTTACATTGAAAGTTGGTCCCATTCTTCTAGGGCTTATAGTTCCTGAGATACTTTTTAGGGTCAGTCACGAGTTCGGAAAAGGGGTTTGTCTTAACATTATTTTTATAATCTTACATTGCAAGTTTGTCCCATTCTTCTAATGCTTATAGATCCTGAGATACATTTTCGGGTTAATACGGGTCTTTAACGGGTTCGGGTACCAATTTGTCTTAACATAACTTGATACCCTTACATTGAAAGTTGGCCCAATTCTTCTAATGCTTATAGTTGTGAGATACATTCTCGGGTCAATACAGGTCAGTCACGCATTCAGGTACGGGTTTGTTTTAACATTATTCTTTATACCCTTACATTGAAAGTTGGTGTCGTTCCTCTAGTCCCCTTAGTAACTGAGATATGTTTTCGGGTCAATACAGGTCAGCCACGGGTTGGGGTACGGGTTTGTCTTAACACTATTTTATTCCCTTACATTGAAAGTTGGTCCCATTCACTTAATGCTTATAGTTCCTGAGATACTTTTTCGGGTCAGGACGGGTCATTGACGTGTTCGGGTACGGGTTTGTATTAACATTATTTTTATACCCTTACATTGAAAGTTGGTCTCATTCCTCTAGTCCCTTTAGTTCCTGCCATAGGTTTTCGGGTCAATACGGGTCAGTCACAGGCTCGGGTTCGGGTTTGTCTTAACATTATTTTTATAGCATTACATTGAAAGTTGGTCCCATTCGTCTAATGCTTATAGTTAATGAGATACTTTTTCGGGTTAATACGGGACATTCATTAGTACGGGTACGGGTTTGTCTTAATATTTTTATACCCTTACATGGAAAGTTGGTTGCATTCCTCTAAGGCTTATAGTTTCTGAGATACGTTTTCGGGTTAATACGGGTCAGTCACGGGTTCGGGTATGGGTTTGTCTTGACATTATTTTTTATACCGTTACATTCAAAGTTGGTCCCATTCTTCTAATGCCTATAGTTCCTGAGATACGTTTTCGGGTGAATACGGGTCAGTCACGGGTTCAAGTACGGGTTTGTCTTAACATTATTTTTATACCCTTACATTGAAAGTTGGTTCCATTCGTCTGGGACTTATACTTCCTGAGAAACGTTTTCGGGTCAATACGGGTCAGTCACGGGTTCAGGTACGTGTGTTGTTAACATTATTTTTATACCCTTACATTGAAAGTTGGTTCCATTCGTCTAGGGCTTATATAGCTCCTGAGATACGTTTTCGGGTTAATACGAGACTGTCACGGATTCAGGTACGGGTGTTGTTAACTTTTTTTATACCCTTACATTGAAAGTTGGTCCCATTCTTCTAATACTTATAGTTCCTGAGATACTTTTTCGGGTCAAGACGGGTCATTCACGGGTTCAGGCAAGGGGTTGTCTAAGCGATTATTTTTATAGCCTCTTATTGAAAGTTGGTCCCATTCCTCTAGGTCTTATATAGCTTCTGAGATACGTTTACAGGTCAATACCGGTCAGTCACGGGTTCAGGTACGGATTTGTCTTAACATTATGTTTATACCCTTACATTGAAAGTTGGTCCCATTCTTCTAATGCTTATTGTTCCTGAGATAAGTTTTCAGGTCAGTACGGGTCACTCACGGGTATACGTACGGTTTTGTCTTAACATTATTGTTATAGCCTTACATTGAAAGTTGGTCCCATTCCTCTAGGGCTTATATAGCTCCTGAGATGCGTTTTCGGGTCAATACGGGTCACTCACGGGTTCGGGTACGGGTTTGTCTTAACATTATTTTTATAGCCTCATATTGAAAGTTGGTCCCATTCCTCTAGGGCTTATATAGCTTCTGAGATACGTTTTCCGGTCAATACGGGTCTGTCACGGGTTCAGGTACGGGTGTTGTTAACATTATTTTTATACCCTTACATTGAAAGTTGGTCCTATTCTTCTAATGCTTATAGTTCCTGAGATACTTTTTCGGGTCATTCACGGGTTCGGGTACGGGTTTGTCTTAACATTATTTTTATAGCCTCATATTGAAAGTTGGTTCCCATACCTCTAGGGTTTACAATTCCTGAGATACTTTTTCGGGTCAGTCACGAGTTCGGGTACGGGTTTGTCTTAGCATTATTTTTTATAATCTTACATTGAAAGTTGATCTCATTCCTCTAGGACTTATACTTCCTGAGATACGTTTTCAAGTCAATACGGGTCAGTCACGGGTTCAGGTACGGGTTTATCTTAACATTATTTTTTATACCGTTACATTGAAAATTGGTCTCATTCCTCTAGGACTTATGGTTCCTGAGATAATTTTCTGGTCAATACGGGTCAGGCACGTGTTCAGGTACGGTTTTGTGTTAACGTTATTTTGATACCCTTACATTGAAAGTTGGTCTCATTCCTCTAGGGCTTATACTTCGTGAGATACGTTTTGGGGTCAATACGGGTCAGTCAAGGGTTCGAGTACGGGTTTGTCTTAACATTATTTTTCATACTCTTATATTGAAGGTTTGTCCCATTCCTCTAATCCCCTTAGTTCCTTAGATACATTTGCGGCTTATTTTAAGTTAATCACGGGTTCGAGTACAGGTTTCTTTTAACATTATTTTTTTTTATTCCTTACATTAAAAGCTTGTCTTAAAATATAAGTTTCTCTTACCACTTCCATAGAATTTATAATGAACACTTTGTCAATGTAACTTAATCTTTTATCTTACAAAGTTTAGTAAAACTATTTTCAACTTCTTATCACCAAGATATTCCTATTTGTTTGCAATGCATGATAACAAAGTTAACCTAGTCAGTGTTAGTTAAAATGTGATGGAAAAAGGATCTTTTTCTAAACATAGGGTAAGTTGAGTTTACAAGCTTATTTTAAAAATTTTAAAATGTTGTAATTTGGTTCGTGTGAGTCTAATGATGAAAAAACACAATTTGTGTGATTTTTTCTAGTGTAACTCAGTAATAGATGTTTGACATAGCATTTGAGAAGTTTTAAGCTTTCAGCGGCAAACCATCCCGACCAAAGTGTTTGCACGGTTTTTCCCCAGTCACACCAAACAAATGAGGGCTGACTGACACCTCCCCTCCCCTATATCGGTCACTAGACAACTATTGCTCAGATCGAATGAATAATGATGATATGAATAAATGGATTGAAGAAAGTGAGAAGAATCGGGGAACTTTAAGATAAGCCATGCACATAGTGTACACAAAATCCTCATTGCCCATTGCCCATTCTTCAATTAAAATTTATTTAAAATTTAAATTATCTGTGTAAATTATCTCACTTTAAAATAACAAACTCGTTCAACTCAAGTTACAAAGAGAAAGATTCTTAACGTTCTCTATCGTAGCAAAAGCATAAGTGAGCAGTATATCTTAAGTAGATCAGTTTTCTTCAACCATGAGAAGATAAGAAAATATGTAAACATAAATGGTCAACAAGTGCCCTCTTGTAAACATGATAAGCTAAACATAATTGTTTCTGACTAATACATTTTATCTTCTAATTACACACTCGTAATCTTAATATAACATAAGGTCAACAAGTGCCCTCTCCTTATCTCCATATGTAAGCATGATAAGGTTAACAAATATTCTGGCTAATACAACTTTCGTCTTCTAAATAAACACTTCTAATCTTAATATAACATAAGGTCAGCAAATGCCCTCTTGTTATCATAGTATGTAAACATGATAATCTTCTAAATATACAATTCTTATCTTAATATAACATGAGGTCAACATTTGCAATCTCGTTATATTAGCAAACAAAAAAGAAGATCTCTCGACCAATCAGAAGAAACAAAAAAAAAACTAATTGGCTTCCCTCTTCTACTGTGTTTCATTGCAAATTAATTTTAAGGAATGGTGGAGGCGAAGGGCCGCACCTCGCCCCTGAATATCTTTTAATTTCAATTCGCTTTTCTGAAGAGATTCGTTTTTCTGAAGAGATCTATGATGTCGCCATAGAAAATAGCCCGTAAATTTTGTAATCTGAACAAGTGTCTTTTGGGAAAGGGGAAAATGTTGTAGATAATAAGTCCATTTGCTCATGATGTAGGAATCAATTAATCTGCTTCTAGAAAGTAATAATTCAAAACAGTTTTGATATTTTCTCAGATTGTTTATTATAATGCCGATGAAACGCTGTTCATTGTTTCATTGTATTGGCCATGTAATTATAAATGTCGATATCACGAATGTTTGCTACTATAAGTGCGGTTTCGGTTGTACGTGCAAGCCACCTTGGTTGGCATTTAATTTATTTGAGAGAACAGAAGAAACACATTTGCAATCACTTTATGCAATATTTTGATGTATCCATTCAATGGTGATATTAATCGATATTTTTGAGGGGCTCCACCTGTACCGCTTTTGGCTATTAAGACTCATCTTACCTCGCCAAACATGATGGGTCATTTCAAGTTGCTCCAAATATCATTAACGATTTCCATCAGAATGTAGCTAGTTCCAGATGTAATGTTACATACCAGGTCGGTACTATGGTGTCTGGGTCTGGAGAAGCATTCAAACGGAACTGATTAATCGCACGATTACTTCTAGCGCTGTGATGGGCGAATCAAGCTGTTTAATAAGGTGTTATGGGAGGCTCGGTAAAGGGATTTTGTTGTACTCCTCAACTGGTTTTTGTACCTGGGTGTAAAATAATGTTATACTGATTGAATATGGTGGGATATATTCCGTTACTTGTACGTTTTTCCCATTTGGTCAGTATATTCATTGTTCTTTTTTGTTTGTTTTCTCTTTCAGTGATTACATGTAAGTTTTTCGGTATTTCTGTTATGCCTATTTTCGCTAAATTGCTTCGAACGATTTGGCCGAGTCCCATTTTTCTGTGTAGTTTCCATAAGAAATTTTCAATTCTCTTAATTTGCAAAATAACATTATCACGCTGAGCTAAGCGCTTGCGGTATTCTTGCAATAGCTTATAATAATACAATATTTGAATTTTGTGAGTTAGACACTAATTTTTGGAATAAAATTTAGGAAAATAACTTATTCGTCTTTTGACATTAATCTACCACTGAACTTTGTTGTATTTATACAGATTTTGGGATTTGGTAAAAGTGATTAAATGTTTTTGACTGTTGTGTATTCCTGGTCTTCCAAAATCCAGGAATTTATCTGTTAATAACTGTCACTTTGGAAATGCGTTAGAAGGTCGTGTTTTAAAAGGGTATTGTGATCTGAGACAGCCATACGGTATATTATTGTTCTAATAAGCTCTGAGGTTAAATCATTCGTTATATAAATATCGTCGATACGGGAACAACCATTGGCGTATATATACGTAGGTTGATATTTATTGGGATTACATAGTTCAAACGTATCACTTAATTGAAATGTTTCTGTTGAATTAATAAGTTCTAAATAAATATTGATGTGGTTTCGCGTGTCTTCCCGATTCCTTGAAGCATTTACGTATGTGCACCAAATTTCTGCATATGGGTGCTATCGTTGCAGTTCCACCCCTATGTTGTAACAAAAAATTATTTCTTCCCGCACGGTAATTGTGTCCCGAGGGTAGGTGCGTGGTAATTGCTGTATTTTGTATTTTGCCTGATATCATGTGTCCAGACGGGTGTATGTATAAGTCGGTGAGTGTTAAGTCACTCCTCACCGCTATTGGTACGGCTTTATTTGTTTTAAATTATATGTGTGGTATACAGGTTATAATGTAGAAATGACAATTCCGCATCAGCAACCTCTTGAAAACTTTCGACATGAATGGTGTATTGAACATGGAATCGTTGAATAATGTCCATTCTTACTTCGGCCTGGATTTCTGCGACGTTGAAAGTCATAATATTAAGCGACATAGTTGGTAACATAACAGCTGACCACACTATTTTCCATTGCTTCATAGTTCAAGTAGATATTATTAACATAATAAATTGAGGAATAAAATGGAACCGTAACACTTAACACGTCAAGTCTTAACAGTTCACCTTAATACTTCTTCCTGGGGTGGATTAAATTTCTTCTCTCACATAATCTAAATCGGATTGTCAGTCCTTTAATACTTGTAGGGTTTCTGAACGTGTAATGCGTCTATTATTTGTAGGCCCTGGCGTTTGAGAAGAATTTAATTTACGTGATCCTTGTTCTTTACCACGTTTATATTTACTTTTGGGCACCACTATTAGCTTTGTCCTCGCCGTTTTCAGCTTGATGCAAGACACTGGATTCACCCGATGTTTCTACTAAAGACTAATCACTACGCACTTCACTTTTGTCGCCCTCCTCCACCACTGTATTGTTAGGAACCACAGAATCACCTGGTAACCCTCAATTTCACTACTCACATTTAACTTGTCTTTGCTGGGTTCTGTATTTACTGTCTCCGCCTGATCTTTATTTTCCTCCACCTCCTGTAACTCGCTTTCAGCTGTTTACTCGTTATCTCTGTCCTATGTGTGTCTAGTTCTCATCTGGGTTGCAATTACGTTTGTCTGTCCTTATTTCGTTACACGACGAGCAAAAGTCATGAAGTTATGATATGTACGCGAATTAAATACCAGTATTTAAAAGCTATCTACGTCTAGAAGATAATTTGTTGACGTTTCCTCCAAACGGAAAACACAATATGACCCTTTCAAACAGAAAAATAACATGTATATTTAAAGCATTATCCGCCTGTTCCTCGTGCATTGATGTGACTACGAAGTTTGACATGCACTCGAATCAAATAAGCCTTTTCCTACAAGCTAGACCTGTTTTTCGAACATCTTTTCGTAACTACTTCCAAGTCAAGGAGGAAATGATCAATCCTCTTGCAGTCGTTAACTTCTGAAATATCGTTCACGAAATAAGCTATGTGTATTAGATTATTATTATTAAAACATTCAGTGCTACTTAATTATTTTCACACACTTTTCCAAATTCAAAGTGTGCGCAGAATTACTGCCTGAATTTTAAGTATTTTGTTACGCTTATTCTCTCTAGGTAACGTACCGGTAACATTGCAAATCTTCCTCCAAAGCTTTTATTTGAGTTAGCGCAATTCTATGTTTATTTCTTCAGAATATTTAACACGTCAATACACTCGCCACATTAACGCATTGAAACAACAAATGTGTTACCAAGCATGTTCTTTATACCAGAACCCACAGATGTGTGCAGTTCCATCGGTAGACTAGTCGCCGCGTGACGTCACAAACTACCCTCAGCTTCAGAGAGGCAAAAAGGGGCGTGTTTGACCACAGCCTTGTGTGGAATAGTCTTGGTATCTGCCTGCCTAGCTGAAGGCATGCAAGGGTCTGTGGTAGTATCTGCCTGCCTAACTGAAGGCATGCAAATACTGGGTAAGGTAATTGGGAACTCCGGCCTGCCTGGCTGAAGGCATTCTGGAGTTGGAAAACAAGCTTTAAAAGAGAATGACAATAAAGATGGACAAAACAATTAGAGAATACACGTAATATAGAAGGTAAGGTAATCAGAATATTGATGAAGGAAAAATGCCAAAGTAGTTTTGACATATTTATTGGTCTGGCCCCCTCCTTGGAGGCGACCAGAGGTCTGCTCGGACTGACGCCCGAGGAAGAAGTGAAGTCTTTTCCGGGATACGTTGCTTATATACCCTTTGATGCATGACGTCACAGCGTCACGTGACCATCTTTTAATTTTGGATTTACACACACACACATGTAATTAATTATTCTGTTATACAAAACCGTGGAATTTAAAGAACATTTGATCCATAGCATTTAATCAGAATACACTAAATGATTTTCTTTTAAACAAAATGCGGAAACTACACATTTGGAAACCATAGCAATTTTAAGTATAGTTATATAAATATTGGCTTTTATGGAAAGCGGATGGACAACGCACGCATGCGTTGTGTACATTATATATATTGGTTTAATGTTTTTCCCTTTGTTATTATTTTCTCTTCTCTTCATATGTTTCTAAACAGACTTGTTTGAATTTTTATTGAAAAGGAGACATTTTGCAATTTTGTTTTACAAAGTATGTGATGGCATTCTGGGCCATTACATTCTATATCTTCACCCTGACAAACGTAAGGGGGTAACTAAGGACACATGGACTTAAGTTATTTGGTATAGTTTGTAATACAATACTGATAATCCCTCAGGGAACTTATGAAATATTTTGAATTATAGGAACAATTAAGTTCCTTGAGATAATGCAACTTAAAAAAAAACATCTTTACTCTAAACTGAAAAAAAAAATAATTCTTGGTGAAATATGCTGTCATCACGTATATACAATACATCAGTTTCTTATTACGGTATTATTCAAAGAATATATCTCTTTTCGATCATAATTACCGTTCACAAATATGAATTATCTTTAGATCAAGATCTCGGTAAATAACCTGCTTCTTTTCAAGGACATATATATATATATATATATTGAGTTTACTAGTACGTTGTGTTTCACTATAAAATCTCCGTTTTATTGTTACCTGTTCTGCCGGGCTGTAAGCCTCGCTGCATACTGTGAAAGTATATAAAGATGGAGACAGTCTAACAAAATTATTTTATGTTACGTACATATTTCAAAAGAGTTGCATAAATGCATAATTAATACTCTTATAAACAAGCAACTACATATATTTTCTTCTAATGAGTCTATTGCAATAGGACTCTGATAAAAACTATTTCAAAGCATTAGATTACTTCAATAGACCATTCAGAGTAGCCCGAAAAAAAGCCATGCTTCCAAAAAATTGGGGGGAAACGAGCAAGTGCTTTTAGCTCACTTGGGGCATCCCAAATAAAATAAACCGAGTTTGCACCACTCTGAGTTGAGCTTCAGACGCTATAGGCAAAAGACGGCCACATTCTTGCTTTTTCAGTTTTACGAAAATAACTCAAAAACAAAACATTTTATGGCATAAGCCACTATATGCAAAGTCGTAGAGCATTAAATTCTCCATCGAATGGGTGAATACGGAAATTCGAACAACGAGTATAATCCAAATCGACAGTCAAAAATAGGCAGAAGCGACAATGCTTCTCTGACTTCGATAACAGGTCATTTATCGGTCTGATCCCTTCCAAAGTTGAAGTGGAGTTCATAAAACATTATTCTGCAATTTTATTGTTAATGATGTTGCATATAATGCATACAAATTTGGTTTAATTTATATTTGAAAAACTTTAAAAAATATTTTAAAGGAACTTCATACGTAAAATTATTTGTTGCAGTCAAATGATTCTGCAATGGTTCACTTTTCAGAATTAAGCTTGTGAATGTAAAATTGTAATAAGATTTAAAAAATGATAAAATACAAGTTTTTGGTCAGTTTTATATAGAAAAAGAATTCAAGCTTTTCAATGGGTAAGCAAAAGCTGGTACAAAGAATCATATAAAGAATTGTCAATACAAATCTTCCCATACAAGAATCCAGAGTAATCAAAGAATTCAATACATTAATCATCAATACAACGAATTTATCATTTTCTTCTTCGTTTGGAACAAGATGGACCGAGACTGTACCCTTCTATATTTTCATGTGCCATTTCGGTGTCTACATAAAGCTCAGTATCAAGGAATGGGTAGAAAATCAATCGGTCTTCGGCAGTGTTGACTTCCTCCGCGTAGGCATTGACATCAACTTAGTGAGTCGAAAAGTCATTGACTTGGAGATTTGTAAAGTCATTGATTCGTAAAGGCATTGACGTCTTCAGATGGGTAATTCGTTCAACTGAGTCCTCTACACTGTGTATAAAAGACCGAGTCCATTTGATCTCTTCTTTGCTTCAATAACAAACTGTCCAACAACCTTTTGCACAAGTACATTGAATTGTGTTTAGCAATTCTTGGGGTACTGCTGGTTTGTCTGCTGTAATCGTAAGATATAATGCTCTCTAGAAGAGCTCAAGGCGAATCTCATTTCGTGATTTGTTACTGCCACCAGCGTACACTGTCACAATAAATTTGGCTCCTGCCTCAGCAACTTGATCAGGTGTGGTGTCAGGATCCATGAATGCAGCCACTGTTTTCTGTAGTTTGGTGTTTTTCTCAAATGTTTTAATGAATTTTATTTTTTTATGTATAAAAAATGCGGACGTGCTGCCGCAACCACTGAAGTCATGCAGGAATAACAAATTCTTCTTTGCTTCTTAAGACAACTTACAATTGCTAGGACTGTACATCAAAGTATCTTGTTGCCCTTTCCCAACCCAATAAGTACAAACGGTTGGGCCAACCAAAAGAAATGTTGGCCAAACGGTCGGGTCAATGTTGGCAACCTGGTTGGCGTGCTGAATGTTTGACCGCTTGGCCTACCATTTGCCAACAAACATCATCCAACGTTGGGCCAACCATGGCATTCCTTGAATGGTGTTGGCAGAAAGTCAGTTTGCTGTTGACTCGCAGTTGGCAAATTGTTGGCCCAACGATAGTGAATGTACGAGGGTCGTTTCAAAAGTGTTTTGCCTGGCATTTGGTTTCGTTTTCCTCTTCTTTCAGCTGCAGAACATCTACGGTAACGAAATAGAAACGGATAAGATCGAGACACGATCAACAGTCGATTCACTAGCTGGTGTTGAACTACAGCATCAGCTAGCCAATGAACTTACGGAGTGTTCCCAACATTCGCCAGTCAACGTGAATCTATAATTCCAAAAGTTGTTTGACTAGCTGAAACTAGTTCAACAGCAGTTAGTGAATCGCATGTCGACCGTGTCTCGATTTTGTCTATTTGCATTCCGTAACTGCAAACATACTTCTAGTTCTGCTTCTGAAAGAATGAAAAACTTCACAAACATAAACAAACAAATATCCACATACTCTATCTCAAAACTCTAAAAAATATCATATACTCGAACTACAGACTTTTTAAACAACACTTCGTATGAAAGTTATAATGAACAAATTAATAAACGAAATTCCTCTACCATTCGAAATAAACTTCAATTACCATAAAATAAAATTCTGTAACATTCAAACCAAGGATGGAAGTGGCCGGTACTAAAAAGTATGTAAGGTATACAGGATCCTACTACATCCATGTAATGAAATTGTTGTAAACAAAATTAATTCTTTTATGTTTCTAGATAGATCCTCTTAATATACAAATATGGTCTATCTGAATTGTTGATATAAGAAAGTGCATACGGTACAAAATGCGATATTCAATGTCTAAAAAACTAATTGCAAAATTTTCATCGTTATAGTTATTAACTGCAATACAATTTAAATGATATTTAAAATAAAATATATAAAAAAGGGACTTTTGAAATGCTTCATTACTTGTATCGATATTTCAATTCAGTTTATCATAAGGAAATATTTACTTTTTCGAGTTGAAGCTTTATTTTTAAGATCCTGAGCAGCAGTTAATGCTTCAGGTATTCACTTTTTGCAGTCTGGTGACTCGATACATAATACTTTTCATAGTTACCTCCGGCTGCTGCTGAGCCGTCCCAGATGGAGGAGTCCGCTATTTTTCCGCAGACGTTCGTGTCACAATATATTAATTGTAGGTAATCACAACCCAGTAATTGCAGGCCTGAATACGAACTTTCGTTGTTCACGAAACTAATTTTCTGATATGATCATTTGGGGAATATCACCCTTTTGTTCCAAATGAACTGCCCTACACGAATTAAAATTTAGCCACAACAAGTGCAAGGTCAGTTGATAGTGAACAATGGTGACATCCCTTCAACTACAACTATCAAGACATTCTCTTCTACACAGTTTTTCCCCATTCAAGCGGCCACATAAATATACACAATTGACCAGAGATTTAGTCGGTCTGTTCAACACGAACTACAATTGACTTGGTGTGGTGCATTTCAAACAGCTTCGGTTACCGACAAGCGAAACTGCAAATGTCTTCTACAATACGGTTTACGTGATATCACTTCTGAACGCCCGTGTTTTATGTAATTTGTAAATAATAACTTACCTGAAAAATATTATTTAAATCTTTATCAACTAAAATAATGCAAAGTAATGTTACTTACATTGACCGAGGGTGGATCTAAAATCCATCCATTCAAATGAGCAAATTATATCTTATCAATTGTATAGCGTTCATTTAATGAACTGCATTGTATAGTAATGCAAGGTAGCTATTCAAACACTTTTCAATAAAATAGTTCAAGAGTTACGACAATGCACACATTTGTTGTTGACATTATTATCCACATACGAAACTATCACAAATATACCAAAGTTATTTTTGTCAAACTTAATTGCACATTCATAAATTCTCACCTGAAATGAAGAATAACTCCCTAGTTAATTCTATATTTAGAAATTGTCCGATATGCATGTTCAATTCAATAATCTGCATACGAATGTTAGATTAGGAACCATCTTACGTTTCTTTAAAACAGAACACATACGACTGCTTAACAAAAGATGTCAAGCGTTCAAGACTATATGTTTTCGGCCTAAAACTTTGAGTTAGCATATACTAAATCTGTTAACATTTTACTCATTTATATCTATAACAGTCAACACTAAATTCTTCCCGCCTGCTTCATAACATTTGCAAAAATTACATCATAGCTATTTTAAAACAGTGACTTCGACTAAAATGCTATAACGGTCGATGGTATATGGCAGCTATTCGCCAGCCTGTCACAAGAAGTCCTCTCCATTCCACATCGATAAAAGAAAACCTTTAATGCAACTACGGCACTTCCTTCTTCCCAGCACACACTGATTTTGAAGTAGCTATTAAATGTTAATTGTACTAACCTACCTCAAAAAGATATAAACTGTAGAATCCTCAACAGACTCAACTTCCATGAAATTCAATTTAAAGCAGGCACGTATTAGAAGTTGGATAGAGAGGTTCACGGGTTTTCCTGGGTGCCCAAGGTGTGTTTTGGTTGGCATACATGTTAAATGAATTAAATAATGCCCAACATGTAATAATTTAGCACAAACATTACTTGTACCTTGACAATCTACTATATAGCTATACAGTGATACCCCGAGTTAGTAGTTACTAAAATAACGGCTATCAAAATTCCAATAACGTCCCATCTTACGAAAATTCACGATTGTAGCAGAATTACTCACCATATGAGAAGTTGGCGATGCAATAATTGAACAGACTCAGCAACACAAGCAAAGAAAGAAATCATTGCTTCCAGTAAAGAAAATTAACACTACTAATAACTTATTCTCTCTTCCAATTTCATGTAATCTTTACATGAAAACTTTATTTTATTTTAATTCATTTTAGAAGTGCATAAATACGTATTTATCTCGTATAAATACGAGCTTATTTGTCTTCACCACGTGTTCAGCATTTAACACAAAGTCTTTACATATGATCGTTGGGCCATCGATGGACCGTCGTTGAACCATCGTTGCGCCATCGTTGGGCCGTTGTTGCGCCATCGTTGGTCCAATGTTGGTTTCCTGTTGTATATTACAACTGACTGGCCAACCATTATTTGCAGTTGGGCCATCAGTGATATTTTGTTGTATATCACAATTGGATTGCCAACGATTATCCACAGTTGGCCCAAAATTGATGGAGCTTTGGGGGCCCAAACCACCATTAACCTTCGATTCCCAACATTATTTGCGGTTGGGCCAACCGTTTGTGTTAATTGGGAAGTTTCAGTAGGAAGATGTTGCAGAAGGCTTCTGGATGTTGTCGATGTCCTCCTCCACAATGAAAACAGTTCCACTCTCTTCAGCTAGATCAATCGCGGTGCTGACAATCAAATGATCTGTGTCCTGACATGAAAATATGAGCTGTTAATTTATCACTAAGAATTGATATCAGACGCTTTTTTATTATGGTCGTTTGACAGGAACCGTTCTTGTCGTATCGTCACCGTCATAGTCTCATGAAACATAACTGAAGCTAATGATATCTTACAAGCTCTCGGCATTCGTTCTTCTGATTTGATGATTTTCTGTGTTGGATCCTCAGGATAGCCATCAAACACAATGGTAGCATTGGGCCCATAGTGATTCTTAACGCAGTTCACGTACTTGTCAAAAATATATGAAAACTGCTCTCTAGTATGCCACACAACTCGGTGCAAGAAGAATCCTCCGTCAATCACGTAATCTGCATTGTTTGTATCAGTAACGCTGACTGGAATAAACAAATTATACAGAGCTGATTTGTATGTCTAACGCATTCCACCGTCATCAAAAAGGGATAATGAATAAGAGGCTAATTCAAATGCAAACTATAACTTTAGTTGTTCTTATGACTGATTTCATATGGAAAGGAATTCTTCGGAAAATCGTATCAGGGTTCACAGCGACCTGTTTGTCATGGATGTTGACAGCACAGTTCACCCACCGCAGTTACATTACGCGGTTTTTTCTTCTGAAACATCAATTCCTTGAAGTTACTGCCTGTAATGTTTATCATGCTGGATTTCTCAATTTCATACGCTTCGTGGCAGTTAATGCTTTCATTCCCCAGCCTTCCAGTACACAGGATAGTATCTCCGAGAGGGAATGGAACATGAGAATCAAGCCAGTCACAAAATTTCTGAAAATCAATGTTATCTCTCATTCTTCTAGAGTTTGTTGTATCAACGTGCTGATCTGTCGGGGTAAAAAACACCACATAATTCCTGATGTGATACGTCTACAGCAGTTGACATTGCTGCGATCCATCTTGCCAGACTTCCGTCACTAATACCCCACCCTCCTGACAAGCCACCATATGCAGATATAGCTTTCATAAGAACCTGTTCTATGGTCACATCTGACCATATTCCTGACTAGTATTTCTGTGTCCGTCTGATGGTAAAGAGACCTATGGTAACATACTGGTCATACTCAGTAAGTGTAAGCCGGTTTTCAAGCACCAACATATCTTTTTAGTAATTGAAGTGGCCACTTGCGTGGAAATATGTTAGCATGTTCTTTATATTTTCCAGGTGCAATTACCAGCTACCACTTCTTTCAGCTTCAGCGAAGTGATTGAGAATTTAGACCATCCGAAAATATTGTACCCACAGTTTCGCTGTTGGACCATTTTGCTCTAACGCCTCCCGTTTTCCGTGAATGTGGGCACAATTGCATCCATCCAGGGTTCATCTATCTGCAAATTGTAAGTCCTAAAACTGTCAAGAATGGTCAATACTGGCGAGTTCTCATTGTCCGTCACATCAATTGTAGACAAACTTTTCTTGGCCATAGCAAGCTGAGCCAAAATGAAATCCTTTACAACTCTAGAATAGAAATGACCGGACATCATGGAGTTTGTTGAAGCTAATGCGTACGAAACATTAAACAAATCTTGCAAACTACATTCATCCATAATGTATCCTTTGGTACCCATGGATGATGTCAATAGATGGAAGCCCCCAAACCAAACTATCACGGAACCCACATGACTATCCGACTCAAAGGAAACATCAATTTCTCTAGCTTTTATATAGAGAGGCTGGTCAAAAGTGAGAAAATAGCTCTTTTGGTATTGATCTACACATTTCTGACCTGCTGTTTTGAGGGCGGTGTAAACGGTGTCATAATTTGAGGGTTGAGCCCTCCTGAATGGTAAACATAATATTCGTTATAAGACGAAACTCTTGTTTGATGTGACGCTCTCCATTAACCCATTCCATCCAGTGTGGAAGTCCAGTTCTTTCTATTTCCTATACATCCACAGCAAATCAGTTGACATTAGTGACCGTCACCATTGGTGACTTTCCACAGTCAGAATCGCTAGTTCACCTTGGTGAGGTTTATAAAATTAATCCAGTGGTATAGTACCGTATTCTCTCAAGAAGATTGCACTCGGAATACACGGGACCTTATCAATTGGTACTCTTGGGCTGAAGGATGTCTTCGAAGTGAAACACTGAATTCCCGCCGTGGCATGGAAGGTGTAGTAAGAATCTATTGTGTCCATGTTTAAATAGACGTTGTCGAATACAAATTGCGTGAATGAGTTTTTGGCAACAATCTTCAGTTGTTGCTGCAAACTTGAAACTTCAAAGATTCTGACATCGTTGTAGGAACTGCTGAATCCCAATGCAGACAGCGCATCTACCAGATTTCTAGATCCATACTTTCTGTATAAGAAAGTTCCGACTCCTAGCAGAATAGGGGAATGTGAATGACCTGGGCTTAGTAGCAGATATTATTGCAGTGTTATGGATTTATCTTTGTTCTCATGCTTCTCTTCATTTTCGGTTTCCTATTTCCTCTGAGTTGTGATAGTGTCCAATAATAACTTTAGAGAAGCTGGAATGTCGTCGCCCAATTCATGAAGAAACATATCTAGAGAGTGATTTGTTCAGTGGATACATTTGTGATCTGATGTCTTCACGTATGATCTGTGCGACTGATTTTACAACCCGCAGACATTTATCGTGCATGTTGGTGTTCGTGGATTCATACCAACTCAGGTCAGGAAAGCATACAATTGTCAGTGTTTCGAAAGCATATAATTGTCTCCTTGAACTGATTACTTCCATAGGGAGATATGACAGCATGGTCGTATTGACATCGTTATTCTACCGTTCAATCAACTTCTTCCTTCTGGTCTGTTTTGGGAACATAACAGGATTAAGTTTTGAGAATGTCATTCATTGTAAATTGGCATATGTCCTCATTCTCTTCCATGCAGTTGCAGATGAAATCAATACAGTCAGGAACGTCACTACTTTCACGTCAACCAGCACGACTACTGGCTCTGAAGTAGGTAGTCATGCATGACTAAATGCATCTTCTCTATCATCGGCTGCTGCTTTTATGGATTCTGTAAATCTGGGAGTTTGAATCTCGTGCACAGTATCTCGTTTGAAAATCGGTTTCTTTGTTTCTTTCTTCTTGAAACTTTTACTTGCACTCTTCCCACAAAACAGGCAAGTTTATTTGAAATCAAAACGTTCTACAACGGACCTCCTCACACGAGGTGAAGCTACTATTGCAGCCTGCTCAACGTTTTCCTTCTTTGTGTACGTTTTTACCGGCACTTGTTATGGATGAAAACTGATGTTTTGCCCAGTAACGAAGCGTGCTTTCCATCCTTTCTCCGTTTACTGAAATCAATGAATGTCCTGTTTCCTTCACTGTAACTCCATCCTCTCTATCTGTCACACTTTCACCACATTCGAAACCCGTCAATCCCACCATAACAACAAAACGTTGGTTACAATACACTAATTCTTAGGCACAAATGTCAGAACTACAAGCCAACGCAGGGTCAGTTTGCCAGTTCGTGAACTGAAGAATGACTTCAGCAAAAGAGTCCTTCCAGGTCACTTCGGTTAGTATCAAGAAACCAAAGCTTTCCTTTTCGAAAAAAAAATCCTGTGTTGAGAACCAGTCTGACTCATTTGTCCGAGTCTCCGCCATGTTTTATTGGGTTACAATTTGATTATACAAATAAAAATTAGCTAATACATTATAATGATATTTGGAAAATATAACAAATCTAGAAAATGAGTTTCAGTTATTTTATTTATTTAGGGGGACCCGCATACCACCCCTGCCTCTTTGTATCCTTTACATAAGCCAAGTTGTGTACTTCCAAGGTCGTACATCACGCTCACTTTTGAGCTCCTTGCCTTGGGGCAGGCATGTTCCTAGAGATTCTTGGATTTCTGGAATTCCGGCACTCCAAGAAGCCCCCGTTTTCCATCGGTCAGAGACCTCTGGGGTTGCGGGACGGACTTTTGGACAGGCATCCAGAATGTTCTCCTGGCCTTTGTTCCAGATCTTTTGGAACTTCCTTGAGGGGATTCCCTATCTGCTATATACTAATTTTATTAAAATAAAGAACATACATACATTTAAACATAGAACACACATTACACAAGACGATACAGGACAACACATGACAACGCACGACTTGAAGACTGGCATCTTCTTCTTTTCTGCGTCCTGCAACGAGATAAGATATTAGTTATTGATGCTGTCTGTTGGTCGTACATCTTCCTTCTTAGTAGTCTTTTCCCTCGTTGCAGGAGTCATCTTCTTCTTTCATTCTTCTCATCCATACTTTGATTGGGGAGGGTACGAGGATTGGAGAGAATTCTGAGGGGGGGGGTCACTGCAGCCGTAGAATAGTTGTTGAATCTACAAAGTTTGTGTAGTGATCCAATTCTTCTTCCTTTTCAGCCCCGATCGTACGCTTTTAACATTTTCACTTTCACACACACATTCACTTGCTGTTATGTATTAATTTATATGGTTTTGTTCACGGATTCCGCGATCTCAACCCTTATTTGCTGTTGCTATTGATATTAAACTTAGTACACATTTACACTTATCCCGCCACCATACACACATATCACTTCCACACATGAGTGTCTCTCACCAGGCCTTCCTCGTGAGGCACTCCTGCTGCTGGAGTTCCAGCAACGTCATATATCCTTTTATAGTCCAGTTCATGGATAATAATTTCTAGTCCATTTTTTTATCACTCGTATAGCACCTCGTATACCCACTCACGGAAGTCGCGGTAGTCGCGTCCACGTTCGCGGTTCGAAGCACTTTTTCTGTAATTTTTCACTCCCCACTTCATGCCGCGGGACGCCGTCTACCCTCCAAAAATTTTCTTTTGTGATATTCCAAGACTTTATTCGCTACCTCCCGGAGGATCACCGCCAGTTCTGGATTTCTGAGAACCTCAGCGATTGGTGTATCCCGCAGGAGGGTTCTCTGTTCTGTTATCAAGTCATCTGTCTCTCGACATCTGAGCGCTACGTGGTCCGGGGTCGCAACAACCCCGCAGGCATGACACAGGTTATCTTCTACCAAATTGAATTCTTTTAGCTTTTGTCTATAGGGGCCGTGACCAGTTAAGAAGTGCATAAGTCCACTGTCTATCCCGATACTCATTTCCAGCCTCTCAGCCACGTCCGGTAATAATGCGTACAATCTTCTGGCCTTGGTTGATTCATTCCAGAAGTTTTGCCACGCACCGGTTAGGATTGTTGCTATCTCTTGTTTGTTGTTGGCTTCGTTGTGGAGTATTTCAATGACTTTTTCTCCGTTTCCTTTCTTCAACCAGTACGTATCCTCAAACTTCTTCACCTGGAGGTGTAGCGGCATAATCGCTGTTGCCACTTGGAGAGCCTCCACCGGCGTGGTACGGTATGCTCCAGTAAGTCGGAGCATTATTTGTCTTTGATCTCTATTAATTTCCTGTGCTTGTCGGACATCGTCCATGCGGTGGCTCGATACACTTGCTACGTAACCAACAACAGATCTAATTATGACGTCGTGGTAAGTTTTTAACACTTTTAGGGGTATCGTATATTCTTGAGTTGCCAGACTGATAATTTTATGTGTGAGTTTGGTCGCCTTGTTTTTCACTTGTTGAACGTGCGCTCTGAAATTTAGTTTCTCGTCTAGGATGACACCCAAGTATCTTAGTTCTTCTTCTCTTTTAATGATACTATTATTAATTTTGATTTATGCACCTCTGTTATAATTTAATTTTCCTTTAAATATTACGTACTTAGTTTTCTCTGCCGAAATGGTTAGTTTATTGTTTTTGCACCACGACGTTATCTCTCTTATTATTTCGTTGGCTTTATCTTCAATTTCTCTTCTGCTGTTGGCTTTCAGAACCACCGCTAGGTCATCCGCGTAAGCCACCACACGCTCCACCTGTTGTATGTTGTTTAGTTTTTCCAGACATCACTGAAAGACCAGATCCCAAAATATAGGTCCCAGGACAGATCCCTGTGGGCAGCCTGTGGTTGGTTTCTTGGTCACGACGCCATCCGCCGTGTCGACTTTAATAATTCTGTTTTCAAAGTAGTTTATAATTAGTTTCCATATAGAAGGATGTAAGTTTATATTTTTAAGCTCTCAGTAGGGAGGGCCACCACAAGTTGTCAAAGGCTCCCATAATATCGAAAAATATGCTTGCTGTATATTTACAATCATCATTGCCTAATTGTTTAATTGTCTTGACCAATTCATTTATTGCATCCTCTGTAACTTTCCTTTTCTAAAACCATACTGTAGATTACAATTTTGAATGTCTGTTCTTTTTTTAGATATTTTATTTGCTATGATTTTTTCAAATAGTTTACTTATTACATTTAGTAAGCATTTTGGTCTATACGATTTTGGCTTTGATTTGTCTTTATCTTCTCCCTTTAGCAAAATTATTAAGTTTTCTTTTTTCCATGTGTCTGGAAATTTATTTTGTTTAATGCATTCGTTGAAGAGTATAGCAAGATATGGTGTCCAAATGTCGGTATTTGTTTTAAAGATTTCGTTTACAACTCCATCAGGACCTGGGGCCCTCCCAGACTTTAAGATCTTAATTGCTACCTTGACTTCATTTGTTGTTAAAATTTCACTATCATCTTCTTCCCTATTTGGGGGTATGTTCATTTCAAATTTTATTCTTATATTTTCTTCATTATCTTCATTGTTATTGTCGTCCGGAAATATTTTTTTTAATAATAGTTCTACGGTCTCCCTCCAACTCGCGGTGTAACCTCCCTCGTCCGTGATCAGGCTATTTAATGGGCCCCTGGTTTTTATTTTGTGCATAACTATTTTATATGGGATTCCCCATAAGTTGTTGGCAAGATTTTCATTAACGAACTTTTCCCAAGTTTATCTTTTGGTTTTGTATAACTCTTTTTCAAAATTTTGTTTGGCCAGTCTATATTTGTTCAATCGCGCTTCTCTTAACTCCTGACTACCAGCTGCCTTATAGCTTTTCCTACTTGCCTGTAGTATTCGTTTCAGTTTCTCCAAATTTTTTGTCCAAAATGCTTTTCTTTTTCATTTATTTCTGTTTATTTTCGGTGCTTATTTTGTGATTGCTTCCGTAATGACCTCTTCTAATTTAGTTGTAGTGTTATTTCAATCACAGTTAGCATTTATTTCTGGTAATTTCAGTTTTTTTTATAAAATTTTCCTTATTGAGCTTTTTAATGTTGTATCTAATGTTCTGATCATCAGTCTCTGTTTTATCATTTCCATTCGTTGTTAAGTCCACCACGAAGCTGATGGCGCTGTGTTGGCTAGTTGTTACATCTTCTTTTACAGTCCAGTGTTGTAAATTATTATAGAAGTTTCCCCTTACTAAGGTTACATCTATATTACTATTCGCTCCAGCCCTGCTCTGAAATGTGAGTGGTTGGTCTCCTTTGTTTATTACATTTAGATGGTATTGATGTATTAAATCTTCGTACTTTTCTCCTTTTCCATCTGTATTACGGCAGTGCCAGAGTGAAGATTTCGCGTTAAAATCTCCCAAAAGTATAGTTTTCATCCCATTTAACCCTTCTAAAATATTATCTAATCTATTTAAAAAAAGTCAGCAGGAAGGGAAAACTGACGGTATACATTGATTATTTTTAATTTTGCTGTTCCCAATTTTAAATCCACACTCTGGATCCACCGGCATGTATTTCTGGAGTCCACCAAAGCCTCTATGTTCTTGTTAAAAATGATCATCGCTACCATCGGTGTTGGATCCTCCGGAAGGATGGTCATAGCATCCACAGGCGTTCCTTGTATTCTTCCTTTGTTGGTATATGGCTCCTGCAGGCATGCCACGTCCACCTCCTCTTTCTCACAAAATCTTCTAATTTCTAAGGTTGCTAATTTTGATCTGTCCAGGTTTACCTGGACGGAATTAAACATTTGTTTACGGTTGTCTAGTGTAAACGTAGCACGCCGGGAACTTCTCTAACGGATTGAAGACAATCCTTACATAAGCCATCACAAACTGCCTGTAGATGCTGCTCAGCTGCAGCGATTTCTCTCGTCTTTCAAAGACTTTGTGAATTAGTTTTAGAAGTCCTGTGGATCCGTCGTGATTCCGCTTGCTCGTAGATTTATCCTGTTCACTTCCTCGGTCGTTGGGAAGGTTATACTTTTTCCATTACGGTGCATTTTCCTAACGACGATTCGCAATGCCGCAGTTAGGAGAGAAGGCTCCTCCAGTCTTGACAGATTATAGCTAGCTTCTAAGTTCTCGTAGAACTTGTTAGGGTTAAATTCCTCTTTTTGTTGTTCGTTCTCTGCCAGCTCTCCCTTCAGTTCCGTGTCTTGCTCTTCTTCGTCCAATTGCGGATTATCTTCGTAGGTTATATCCCTGGTTGTGTCGGTTTTGATTGATTTTTTCCGGTAGAGTCTGGGGATCCAGGATCTCCATCCTTTTCTTTTCTTCGCTGCTCTGTCAGTCTGTTTTCCCCCTCCAAAGGTCTCTCCGCATACTTCAGCTCCTCCTCCTCCAATATACTTTCCGTCGTCTCAATGCATTCTGCTACGTCTATCATTGTTTCTATTTATATCTGTTCTTCTTTTGTTAGTTTTTCCGAATCTTGCTCTATTGTCTTGAAACGAAATTCGTCTTGAATAATCATTTCTAGTCCAATTGCTTCAATTTTATTTTTCCAATTTAACATCACTTCTAAGACGTCGCATGGGGACTTCTTCCATAGTCCTATTCCTATAGCCGGGGTTTTGATTTTTGTTCTATTGTTACCTTTCAAGGCCGAGAAAACTTCCAACAATACGTTGAGGTCTTCCAAGAAGGTCTCCCTAGTTGACTTCATGTGCATGAACCTGCAACCATACCGATTTTCAGATAGATAAATAGTTATGTTTTTTTCTTCACGTACCATTATATTGTATATTTCCATTTCTTCCAAATTGAAATTGTCGTGGGAAAGTGCCACTGTCTGTTCAAATCCCCTGGGAAACGTTGCCAAATCCGGGTTGATAAAATGTAAGATTGTTTGTTGTTGGTCCATATTAATATAACTTTTTTAATTTCGAGAAATTTAGGTGATGTTAATTTGTTTCCAGTGTTGAACCAATTATTTATGTTTTCTATTTTCTTTTTGTTGTTAAATTCCATAAGCCTATGTATACTTCTTTTTTGTCTGCATGGGGGGTTCTTTTTCTTACGTTTCGGTGTTCCAAGTTCAATCAGGCTAGAGCTACAAGCCATAATCAAACTTGTCGATTGTTCGTTATGAGCTTAACTTATACTGTGGGCACTCTTGCTGACTCTTGACCCCACACAGTTTTTTCCTCGAGTGGCATGGTACACAGACTTTTTTATCCTTGTTTTTACACTCTTGTCAATGCTGTTTCTGTTTGAATCATTTGAAAATTAATTCTATCCTCTCTCTTGACCAAGCTCGTTAGTCTCATCCTGATGTCTCTTACTGTTTCTCCTTCCTTTGGTTTAATTAGTACGGTCGGTTTAGTGTTTCTTTTGTTTGATTCAATCATTTTAGTCTTTTCTGATATTTTGGTGTCCATCTTCAATATGTCAGCGAAACTCATTGGTTGTGCTACAGCTGCTGTTTCTGGTTTCGTTCGTAGACTTCCATTCTCTTTACAGAGATTTTTTATTTCCTCTTCTTGTTTGGCCATCTTCTCCGTATCTAGTTTCCTCATTTCTAGTTGATTGCCTATTACTTCTAGTTCTTTTATCCTTAGGCTGCCCGTAATTACCTCATCATCTAGTTCTCTTATTTTTCTTTCTAACTTATCAATCTCATTTCCTCTTTCCTCTATCTTCGCCTCCCAGCGTGCTAATTTGAGTTCGCATTCTCTGAGACGCGCATTTTCTTTTTCTAGCTTTTCCTGATTCCGCTGCAATTCCACAACTCTTCCCTCCATGTGTGCCAGCTTTAGCTTCATTTCCTCTACTTCTTTTTCTTGTCTCTGCCTCTTGTTTGAATCCTCCTCTTCTGGAGTTCTCATTATTTTCTTTGTTGTCTCGTCGTCTGCACTTGATGTTGTAGGTGTTGATGTTAACTCCCCTTGATCAACGGCCCCCTTCCTGATGCGTAGTTGTGGGGTCCTTGGTGTTCCATTTACTTTCTCCCACTCTGCCCACACTTCGTCTACAATTTTTTGCTTAAGTTCACGGTCTTCTTTAGCCGAACTTACTTTTCCCGGATTCACTTCCTTATCTTTAATTTTCTCCTGGAATTTTAAGAAGGATGGGTTGTTTAGAATTTTTATATTTGGCTCATCAACAGAACCCTTCCATTCCGATTCCAGTTTTTCGAGTCCACTTCTTGTGACGTCTGCGTGGTCGAATGTACCCTTTTTAGACATTTTTTTTAAAAAAATATAACTCACAAAGTCAGTTTATATTATACAGTTTATACACACACGAGAAAAAACGACAACGAAAACGAAATAACAATCAACAGCATGATCCCCGGTACCGCAGGTCGGAGGACAGACACTCCGAGAGGCCGATGTAAAAAAAGGGAAAGGAGGGAGGGTTCAGTGACCACAGGGGGACCCCACCCAAAATGTTCCCCATCGAAATCTGGACAAAAAACATTTCGGGGGGGGGGGGGGGCAGTGACCCCTATGGGTGAGGTCACTGAACTCCCAAAACATCAGACCCTCATCCCAAGCGGCACCAGAAATATAGGCTATAGCCCTCCATGCTGCTATATACTACTATATACACTAAAG
Organism: Lepisma saccharinum; assembly: GCA_022664845.1. Classification (NCBI taxonomy): domain Eukaryota; kingdom Metazoa; phylum Arthropoda; class Insecta; order Zygentoma; family Lepismatidae; genus Lepisma; species Lepisma saccharinum. The sequence continues at coordinate 52,374 of JAGDQP010001640.1, forward strand.
ATCTGGAAAAAATTTGGTCCTAGTGGCTGGGACTTAGTAAAAATTCTTGCCTAGCAACAGCTAAGGAGAGTCAATGTCACGGGAAAGACTCGGTCAGAAGCCCTTGGTGATGTGGCTTCCTCCGATTCCAACGTGTTCGCCGTCACTTTATGTCCCATATACTTAACATGTAAATTTTGGAACCTTAATAACTTCCGTAGAAAAAATTGCACATAGTTCGCACTTTCTGAAAATCTATTAGAGTTTATAAGGAACAAGTCTGCGTACTCACTTTTTTGGTCCTCTACGTTTCTCTCTCCGAAAAATGCTGATTTAGCGGAGCGAAAAATTCACACGTCTTAACACTTTCACTACCAATATTCCAAGTCCCAGTTTCAGTTAGTAGCAATTATATTAAAGTAAAAAATTAATTTCATATAACTTAATTAAAGAGAAAACTATTTTACTAGCATATATGTATCATGTCGCCATCTCTGATTTATTATACAATTATTACTGTAATTAATTAATTAAATAAGTTTAGATTATCAATTATTACCAATTACTTTTTATAAGATGTGCATTACACCTACATTTTTAAGAATAGTACTATCTATTGAATTTTAACATCACTACAAATATAAATTCTGTATAGGGCCTTCCAGATATTATATAGTGTAAGCACAGTTTAGCCCTATAATCCCCCTCCCGCAATAAGCAAACCACTACCACCGTTCAATACGTATAATTTTGTGCTCTTAAGCCCACATTAACTTCGGAAGGGATTAGACTGATATTAGACCGAAAAATGACCTGTCACCGAAGTCAGAGAAGCGAAAAATGAAATATTCCTTTTCAACATCCAAAAATTGTAGTTATTTGTCCATTTTTGACTGCCAATTTTGACCATACTTCTTGCTCGAATTTCAAGATTCACTCATTCGATGCAAAATGTAATGCTCTACGACTTTGTATATGCCTTAAAATATTTTGTTTTCGAGTTATTTTCGCAAAATTGGAAAAGAAACAAAAATGTAAGAATGTACTGAATTTTGCCTATAGAGTCTAAACTCTGAAGCTCCACTCAGAAAATAGTTCAAACTCAATTTACTGTTATTTATGATGCCCGAAGCGAATTAAAACATTTCCAGCTTTTCCTCAATTTTTGGAAACCAAAATCCTATTTTGACTGGCCTATAGAGCTCTGAGAAGGATTATTTCAAGGCATATCATAACGTAGCCACTTCTCGCGGTTTTTTCCCCCACGCTGTTAGTAAATTATAGTAATAGCTATCGGCACGTAATCGTATGGGGACCATTTTTAGAAACTGGATTTTAAAATAGGGTGTCGCGCTGACGACTGGATGCTTGGGTACAGGGAACAACCGCAGTATGTTTCTATTGTGTCGAATATGTATAGTTAAAACTTGCTGTGCGTACGTCGAACTGAATTGAAGTAGTATTTTTTTAATTGATTGGGAACATTGTCAACTGTGGGACCTGAAGGACCTCCATGACGGGTCTCAGTGCGTAAATGTAAATTTTGGTACTAATTCATTAAACGATAGGGAAGCAATTATAAATGTCATTTTCTTAAATTGGTTTACAGCACTGACACCTGCAGCCCCAGAAATACCCACATGAATTGTCTCAGTACCTAATGCACATGAATGTCAAATTTAGTGTAAATCAATACACACGTGTAGATTTGTTTTAATAAATGCATTTCTATAAGTTGAATTTTAAAAGAGGGTGGCAACACTGACAACTAGTGTGTTTGATCTGGGAGACCCGAAACTTTTTGAATGATTTTTAAGCTAACTTTGAGGCAGATACGGTATGGACGACTTTTTTAAAATGATTTTTTTAAAGTTGGCGATCCGGAATATCTCGCATATACCAAATAATATTTGATGACCTGGATTGCAGAACATCCCAGGTTCACGGGAGTATTTTTTCAGGAGTAACAAAAGTAGTCCAAGGACTTGGGATGTTATCCTATTAAGTATAAATTATTCCGTATTCGAAAAAGGTTTTTAGTTGGAGTTAGGAAGTAATATTATGCAAGTGGATTGCCTTGGAACATAGATGCCGAACGAACAGAAAAATGAAAATACGAAAAAAAGTGGACTGGGATGTTTTTTTGAATTCAGGCCATCATTTGAAATCTAGAGTTTTATTTATGTTGTCGTACTGGTTCTTAATTACCTGTATAAAAGTAAGTTTTACTTATATAGACGTTAGCAGCATTACAAGCTTCTGCCTTGAAAGAAAAAACTATTTTTTTTAAAAAAAAACGAAGGTTCATGTTTTTCTCTAAAAAAACGGAAGGTTTAGAAACAATGATTTTTTTTTTGTTTACAACACTAGTCTCGATTATTTCTTTCATGAGTTATTGCCGATCAAGCCTTGACCAGATTTTTTAGATAGTCTGCAAAGAACGACTTATCCTGCTGGCACTAACCCTTTTATCAGCAGCTCGGAATAATACTTACTTTCTTTTGTTTTCAAGACCACCAGGTATTTGTACCATGTGACACTTTAGAAATCTTATCATCCCGTTAGCCGGTCGTAATGTTATGAAAATAATAGTGTATTGCCTCGTCGACAATGAAGGGCGAACTAGAATTAACACTGTTTCCAACACTATCTTCGGATGAATATTCTGGGCGCTTGTAGATCGAAATTCACTCGCTGTTCCCGCAACTGCCCGTATTTCTTCGTCATGGGTCAAATTTAGCGAGATAGAACGTTGTTTATCCTTGATTTAATAGCCATACTTAACATATGACTCATTTTCATCAATACCAGCAAAGTCGAATGAAATTAAATCCTTCATCCTTCTTAGAAAGGCCTACCTCATCCCCCTACCTTACCAACATGCGATAGAACATTAATGAAACATTTAATTATATTTTGAATACGGCTGTGCCCTGAGCCATAGATGCCTAAAAGCCATAAATATCCTTAATTGAAAAAGATGACTTACATAGGTATACTATTTGAGAAATACAAGAAAGAGACTCGACAATTATAAGAGATTGTTTATTGTAACCTTTACCAAATATTTGTGCAGTTTTCCGTAGAAAATTAAAATTAAATTAGCTTTTCAGCACTAACTTTAGCAATCAAAAAAGTCTTGTGCAGTTACATCTACAAATAAGTCTCCCCCAAATTTGCAAGAGGAGTGTCAATAGCAGAGATTGCAGCATGCCCCCATAACAGTAGATGTTTACAACATTTCCTGTGATTAATTTGAAGTATGTAGTCCGCAAATATCACCTCATACGCTTTGCAAGAATAAAAGGTTACAATTACTAAAAAGAGAAAACTATTGTTATAGTTACAGGGCGGATCGATATACACGGAAATCAGCTAAAATATGCACGCAAATATTCCGTTAAAATGGCCAAAAATATTCTCTTATATATGAACTGAACAGGATAAGTAAATATTGTAGAAAAGACATAAAGCTGATGTAAACTACCCATTTTTCTGCAGACTATACAAATTTTTGATATTCTCACTATCAGCTTTCTTATACTTATACAGTGTATCAATTCTGTTCGTTGCTACTGTTAGACCTATTACAGTAGACGAGAAGATACTTCTAAGATTCTCTGGTACAAAAGTCCTTCGTTTATCGGTAAGGATATTTCTGTACGCAGAGAAAGTACGCAACATTAAAAAAAAAAAAAAAAAAAACTGTCAGTTTTATGCATTTTAATTTTAGGAATTTTACTACATTCTTCCCAAGCTCAACATGTTTCAGCCCAGTCGAAGTTCTAAAGATCTCACGAGACCTCTTCCTTTGAAGCTTCGTGATGCTAGGGTAGCCTATTTTATTTCATACATTGTTGATCAACAAGTATACTAAATGAAATTAACGCAAAAAGTTTGATTGTCGATAGGTTCTTACTTATTGCAGTAGCATGCGCAGGATTACAATGAAAGGGGTCAAACAACTTTCTGCTTGAAATAATAAAAATAATTTAGGCAAAGTAAAAGTATCCTCTGTGCAATGCGTATGCGCCGTGAATGGCACGGGGATGTGGAGTAACACTCTTGACCTGCCTACGACCCGAAGTCAGGTGGGATCGACCGCCTCTACTTCCCAGGGTCCTTGTAAATCTCACCGAGCGACCGTAGGTGGCTCAGCGGTCGACCATCCCGACTGAGGTTTATCCGGGGTTTCCCATCAGTCTCACCAAGCAAATTAGGTCCTCGCCAACTGTGCAAAACTTCACTTACACCCCCAAACTGAAAATCCTGCCGGAATGCATGGTTCAAACGTAAGGAAATAATTAAAATTTCTGCTTTGTCTTCCTTGTTAGCCGAATAACCCGATTGATCTAGTGACCCGTTTCAGCTCTGCTACGTAGGGACGCAGTCAGCAGGAGTGGTGTAGTGGCTTACGTTTCTATCAACTAAGCAACAATGTGGAGGTTGAGTGAACACGAACTGTGCTCACGTCGACCATCCATACTGATGCTTTACTTGGTTGCACGTTGTCTGACAAAATGATGGAATTGCACCTTTCTCAAGGTCAGGATTGATTCCTTCCCACATTCTTCACCTTACCTGACTACATCGCGCTCTACAATTAAACGCATTAAACAAGTTTGTATAGTAAACCATATAGGATAGGGGTATGTTAGAAGCTAGTCGGCCATGGTATATTTCCTGGGTATCATCCCGGCATTGGCCTGGTGTAACAAAAAACAGCGGGGAAACTTCAGTCATTCATTTTTGGAAGATACTAAATTCTCTCACCAAATCAGATACCTACAGCATCTCGTTTCCGATTACCGTCCTTTTCGTTTAATGAATATTTCGAATTTTCCATCCTACCTTTACCTGTTTCCAAACAACTGACTGATCCATATAAGTACAGTACATGTACGATTAGAAGAGTCATGATAGATTCTTAACATCTTAGAAAATCCAACACCGAGCAGCTGTAGCTGAGTTGATAGAGTGTTGACTTCACATTTGGAAGTCTTGGGTTTAAATCCGGAGGTAGACCATCCTGGATAGGGTTTTTCCAAGGGTTTTCAGTCAGACCAGGCAGATGCCGGAATTGGGTCTTCAAACATAGACCCTGGACGACTCTATGTTGTTATTCCAATTCCCTCTCCTATACCGGCCTGAGCCAAAGGTACAGAAAGGCTATTATGCCGTCTTCGTCGCATAGTCACTTGTTTGCCAATAAATTTTGGTCTTTGTACTTTATATAATTAAATAAAACTAACACACAACCACTAACCCACAATATTTCAGCGAAATGTGCTCACTCGTAGAGTAAAACAAATAGTACGTTTATCTCCCAAGTAACGACAACGATGTTGGAATACGAAACAATCTCAAGCTAACAAACTGTATTAATGGTGGCGATTGGGACTAAAATTAACCAGAACATTTCTTTGTCGGTAATATCACAAGCAACAATATAGTTTCGACTATCGTCTTCTAAAGAAGCTCAGTGTCACTCAAATATCTGTTTTTTCTTCCCCTCAAATACATGAAATGAAGATAAGAACAACAAGAAAAAAGTTCAAAGTTGAGAAGCGGGGGATAAGAGAGATGAAACCAACAGTCTGTTTCAGAACCGTAAATCTAACCCCAGTCGCCACTATACAATATGTTTTGAAAGATAATAATCTTGCTTTGTCGGTATATTCCATACTCTGGTTTTCCAACAGGTATAATGTCAGTTTGGCATCCATCAATTTTTCCCTTTGGACAAAGCGGTACTTCAAATAACGGTTAATAATCTTTCGAAGAGTTTCAATTCCATAAATACAGAAAAAGTGTTTTACAAAAGCTCATACGTAAACCTTTATGGAAATATGCAAGTACAAGGTCCATTCAATAAATAACCGGAAAAGTATAAAAAGTACAAAACTTCGACAAAGTTTGTGCTTCTTTGTTAATTTTGGTGGTGTCCTAGAACTATTATCAGATGGGCTTGGCACGCCTGCATCGCGAACGGTATGCTGAGTATCAGTGAAACAATATGGCGGCACCATTGCAGGTTTGCACCAACGTGGAGCAGCGGAGTGTCATAAGATTTCTGTTTAATCATGCAGATTATCGAATATTCATCAAAATAGAAATATGCAAAATCCACCCTCTAGTTATAATAAGTGGTACAGTAGTACGACAGAGCGGACGTTGAGTTGGAGCGTTGGCTAAACAATCGGAAGGTCTTAGGAACGATCCCAGTGGTCGCCCATCGTGAGAGTTTCAAGAATTTTTCTTCAGTCACGAAAATGCCTGGATGTTACCTACTAACTAGGCCTTGGAACATCTGCTTTTCTACCCTAACCCGGTCTGAACCAGAGATGACTTAAGGTCAAAAATAAATATATTCATACATTAATTAAATTAATACAAACTTTCAAATTAACCAATGGAAAAATATGTTAATACAAGTTTTTTCCAGAATGACAATTTATAAAATAATAGCCACTGAATTAATTAATATATATTTAACTTACTGTTCTGATATAAGGGTTCCAGGTTATTGAGATCAGTACCAAACAACCTCAGCAGCCTTTGTAAGCATGGAGGTGGCTAAACAAAGCATACGAAGACCACAACAAAAGAATGTGGTTTATCTATTTGTTTGATTTTACAGGAGAGCGTTTCAAAAGTCCACAATTAGCATTAAGTATATCTACACATCAAATAAAGATTTGGTTTTAACAGATGAACTATGCATATTCCCTTTAAAGAGACCTTTCAATGAGCAAAATTTTTTGAAGGCGGTATTTAATATGTACCATAAGCAGGAATAAAGTATACTAAAGTCAGTAAGTTCCGAAGGTTGGAAAAGCTTTAGCAACTTTAGCTGGTACCACGTTCCTGTTATGTACATTCGTTTTCAACTTAATGTCCTTGGGCCACAATGCAGAGTTTTCAGCGCCGATACAGCTGTTGGAAGGATTGCCGGAGTTCATGGGCTGGAATCGACCGTGGAGCTTTCGTTCCTGCAATGAAAACCTTCTCCGATGACAGGAAACATCCTCTATGCAGCTGCATTTTCATATAACTGGTAGAGTGTCGGTCACAGAATGCCCTAGTTTTAGTACAAAAATATCTAATGTTTGTACTCTGTTACACCTCCGATATGGCTCACTTCACGGCTTATATATCAACATGACACAAAACAACCACTAACCTGTTATACTGACTGTTGGAAATCACCAATAAACCTGATATGCTACAGGATGGCGCTCTCCGGAGACTGCAAGACGTCTGTAAAACCTTCGCACAACACTGTCATATGGCGACGAGTCTAAGAATGTCTTGCAGTCTCCGTGACACTAGTGACACTAGTGATACATAATTCCGAAAATGATTTCACTTATTTGTATTTTAATGATTTTTGAGCGTATTTTGATTTTAATTAACTGGGGCTGCTCTTCCTTTCAAATTTAGTCACTGTTGAAGGGTTCTTTGCTTCAGTTTTGTATATTGGTACATTTTGGTTCAGGTATGTTTAAAGGAAATTTAATCTAAATAAATAAACTTTACAATTTTACTTAATACTTTCGATTTTTAGTTATTAAACAATATGCCATATAAGCTAATATGTGTGTACTTAGAAAATATACAAATTATAAATCATTTCAATGTTTTGTTTACCTCTTGTGAAACGACAATGCACGAAGTTAAAAAGAACTTTTAGAAGACGATTAAAAGTAAAGAGGTTATGAAGGAACATTTCTAGTTTATTCCAAATTTCATAACGTGAAGGATATTGGAATCTCTCGAATTACAAAGTATTTAAAAATAATAATGCCTCCTAATGTCATTAGTGGTATTGCATGATGCCAAATCAATATTATACCCACTGGCAGCCAACGGAATAGTCTTTCAACAAGTACTTATTTATCTGATTTACATCATGTAATTCACATCTCAAGAAAAAAACGTGGAATCAGATTGTATGGAATTTCCTCTAGTACTGATTTTTATTTGTATATCAAATAAATGCGTCGTTAATTGCAATATTGGATGAGTTGTTTAGCTTTATCACGCATATTTAGTACGCTCCATTTTTGTATCACTCATCAGAATGGCCTGGAATTCAAATAGAAGAAACCTATGTAAAATCAGTGTTGTGAGTTCAGTGGAGATTTCCACTGTAATTTGCTAACAATGCTGTTGACGTAATAGGATTTTTGTATTTTCTTTCAGGTAAATAAAGAAAAGAACAATACAAAATACAAAAGAACTTGTATTAGTTGACTTCAATTTGTATACATTTGTTTTTGGGAAATGAAAGATTATATGCTCCATTATTGAGTCTTAGGTATAAGTTAAGTTATAAATTATTCATATTTGATGGTGCCTCAGAGTCATTTCATATGTTCTCAATTACTGATATGTTTACTTGAAATCAAGCTAAACGTGACATAAATTACAATTAGTTTCCTGAATTTGGTAGCGAGTATGATCTGGAAACTTTTACATATCGGAGGACATAACAAATAATGTTGCAGTGTAGTTGTAGCTCTTTCAAGCTGAGCAAATGTATTTTTGTACTTTTGACTATTGTTCTCATTGATATAAATAGTAATTTAATATCAAAAGTTTTAAACAGTGTAAGGTTGGCGAGGAAGGGGCCGAGTTGTTGCGAAATTAATCTGTTAGTGTTATACTATCGCTGTTGCTGATGTTATCAGAGGCTATGCCACAAAGCATTCTACTGATTAACGTGAATCTCATCAAACTTCCAACGTACACTTAAGGAACCTCGAATCGATTGCATTGCTTTGATACTGAGTTTTATCTTAGAGTGTATTAATACATGTGTGTTGGGTTGGTGACATCATCATGTTATAGCACGCAAAGAGTGCAGTTTCAGCTCAGACCACAAACAATTCGTTTAACACCGAATTATCAATTTTAAGTGTGCCAAGTGACTCTTCGACATCTCCTATCGACGAGCTTTATGAAATTGTATTAATTTAGCCTCGCCTCAAACAGCTGATCAAACATTTTGGAGAGGAATACTTAAAATAATTTTCAGGTTTTGACAAAGCATTACAAACATTTTTTGGTACTTTATGAATAGTTGAAGAACTGTTTTTTCTGTCGATGGTGTATACAAAATATTCTGGTTCGTCCCTTCCAGAGATGTCCTTGGTGGTTTTGCTCGCCGTATTGACTTTTCCTATACCTATTTCAGCCACAGAGACAAGCATGGGGACTTAGAACATACACTCTGCCGACTTCACACATTAACCACCTTATCATGATTTTTCTTTTCTATTTTACCTGAGAACGAGTTTAGATTCTCTTATCTTTCTCTGAGTTTACCGAATGACAAATACAGATAGCGAAGCACAATTGATAAAATCAAGACAAAGTATATATGAAGGGTACATGGTACAATCAAAGTTCAAAAAGTCGAAAAATTAGATTTTGATCGGATATTGTAATGAAGGATTTGGACCACCTTTCTGATATGTTTATACTTGAAAATATCAATCATACTGCACTCTTTAAGGCGTCGCCGTGCGGTCTAAGGCGTTAGACCAACGACTCGAAGGTCCCGGGTTCGAGTCCCAGCAGGGGCATGGGTGTCTTGTAACTAGAACGTGACAGATAATCGTGACGGACCGAAGTCAACTGTTACTAGACTGTCCCACATAAAAAAATAGGACCTATCAGAGTTTATATATAAGGCGTCAACATATAGGGTCCCTTTGAAGGACAATCCAAGTCCACTGGTTAAAGAAAAGAACAATCAAAGTCCAAATCCAGTTCAAATGTAGTGTTATCTTTTCTTTCCTTTATAAGAGAGGTGCTACAACCAAGACAATTGCCAATTATAAGTTCATTCATATTAAATTGTGTTGCATAATTATGCTGAATTTTGATTACACTTTCCTTATTCCTTTGAACTTTGATTGTTATATCGTTAGAAAAAGTTTCATTAAGCTTTATTGTTAAAATAATTTAAAATCACTTACTGAAATTATTGCAACACAATTTGAAGACAGATATCAATACAACATTTCTACATTGAAGCAAATTTTCGTTTAGATTTGGGCTCTTGGGTATTGTATATAAGAAGAAGAAAATTTGGAAAAAGTAATAACGTTGCACAGTTACGTATCCAAAACGATTTATTTTTCTTGCAAAAATTAAATAGTCAATCTGTGGGGTTCTGCTGGTGACAAGGGGTACGTGCTGTTCTCATTTTTGCATTCAGCTCATTTTTTCAAGCAGAAATCAAAGAGAGAATTCAACTGATACGTTCAGTGGAAACCCGAACACGGCATTTTAAATGAGTATCGAGATACGCCTGAATAGCTATTAGGACCCACGAAAAATGAACTTGTGGGGTTCCGGTAATCCAAGAACTATTACAAACCTCAATATAATAAAATAAACAATTGCTCACGGTGTTTTCAATGGGTGCCTATGTGGGTTTCTGAGGTACTGTGGATACCCACAATATCGGCTAATGGAAGGTTAATAATAATTAGCTCAAGGTTCATTTTATGAGCAATGTCTATAATCACGACCATTTTTTTTAAAGTACTTGTTATTTGAATAGTAGTTAGCCTTGCAATGTTATCAACTTAAAATACGAGAGTTCATGCAATGGACTAGTTCTTTAAATACATAAATTACACATTTTCAGACTTAAAACATTCACCGACATGAAACAAACTGTGATGATTTTTAAACTTCCGCTTGTGAATATTATACTATTTATTTCTGTAATTAGTAATGAAGCTTTCGGATTTTATGGTAAGTATTCCTTTACTTAGTAATTGAACTACTGCAAATGCGGAATAGCGTAATTAATATAGGAGGCACGTAAGCCATAGTGCTGTTACCGCCCATAAAATTAATTTGAATCTTAACCTTTAACAGAATTACTGAGCAGTAAAAGATACAGTTTGCCTTTGGAAAAAGAATGGTTACAACTTTTAGAGTGGAAAACTCTCTTGGAAGTGAACCAAGCATCATAGAATCATAAGGGAGGGTCATGGTGGTCGTAGCGAAATACAATTCGGTAATCGTGCATATGTTAGAGCATGATGAGATATGCAGATCACAAAATGTTAAGATGTTGTGGGCCATGGAGATGAGCTAGGGTGCCGAAACTTTAAATTTCAGAAACAGGATATAATGGGCAATATGCAAATTTAAATTAAATATCTTGAAAATTCTTAGAACAGTCGAGTGAAATTTGCAGAACATAATACTGACCACAAGTAGTAATCAAAACAATCATCAGTGTTGCCAACTTACAAAAATATTTGTTAAATAGCACTATTTATCAGGTAATAAACATTTGATAAACTTGATTTTTATATGGGCCAGTCTAGTAACTGTGGACTTCGACCCGTCACGATTCGCCTTTAGCTGTTAAAATCCACACCTATGCCCCTGCCGGGACTCGAATCCGGGACCTTCGAGCCGATGACCTACCGCCGGAGATCGCTCGGCCACCTGGTTGTCTATAAATAAACATTTGAAAAATACACATAGGAAAGAATAAATAGCAGAGTCTGGGAGCCTACTGCATACTATCGGAGATTACATATGTCGAAAATTTCCAACCTATGTAATGCATATGTCGAAAGAGCTTTTAAAAATAATGCATGAAATGTGTAATATATGTAACGAATTCAAGTTTAGTAGTAATATTATAACAACAACATAGAAAAACACACATCGTCTCACAAACCGTGTTGCCAATAAAGAAATAGCACGAATATCAAGATGCCAAGATAGTTGGTTTTTGCTGATGTTTAAAAAGACGAGTAGATTTTTAAAAAAATGGAAAACAGTGCGCGCAATATGATGTACTATGCGGTAATCTTGGCTCAAGCACATACCAATATAGCATCCGAACTTGCAGCAAGATTGTATGAAGTTTGGCATTGTAAGGCTGCAAATTTGTTTCATTCTTACAACGAACTTGCTAGTTAACAGAGGGCAAAGTTGTTATAAACTTTTCACACCAAACTTGTTACAGAAGTGTCTTGTTAAACATCAAGCTTCTGGAAAATAAAAGGTCAACTGTATGGATTCTGACTCGAATTTAGAATCGTTAGTTTTGTTTCTTGTCCGTCATTCTAACCAGTTACTGCTCTATCGCGTCATTCCTGACTGTTTTCTATTTTACTAGTCCCTTTATGTTACGATGACATTTTCGGAAGTAAATGCACAGATATAGGCTGACATCCGAAACTGGAAAAGCTTATCGATCCTGTTTTAGAGCTACGAAGCTCGTTGATTTTCCACAAGTGAGTCTCTTCAGGAAAATCGTAATAACTGTATATTTTACTGCTAGGGTTTTTGGTCTTTGTATTGTGCATAATGAAAAGAAAGAATAATTATCTAACCTGCCTTGTTTAATTTATTTGAAAATGTGTGTAATTTTCAAAATTGTGTAAAATGTTGAAAAATACAAAATGAAGGAGAATAGGGGAGCAAATATTTGTATGTACAAACAAGAAAAAAAAGTTTATTAAAAAAGGCAATTTTTGTGGAACCCCGGTGTTCCAGTAAAACAATAGGAAAAATCATTGTCAGTTTATCACAGTAAGGAAAATTGAAAACTAGTTCTAACTTGATATAAATTAACGTGTTCTGGGAAATTGACAGACAGTTTATTGAGAAATGGCATCGACCCGAACAGTAAAGTACACATTACGGCTGTCAAAAATATCGATATACCGAAATTGGTATTTTCAAGTACCGAAAATTCGGTATTACCCATACGAAAATATCGATATACAGAAATACTGAAAATACCGAAATATCGATAACAACGAAATACCGAACATACCGATAATATCGAAATATTGATATAACCGAAATACCGAACAGTAGCAATATACTAAACCATATCGGAATATTGGATTATCTAATTTTTCTGAAATTCTGAGAAATAAATACTAATAACTTATATAGAGTAATGAGCATGGCAGAGCTGAAACCAGGTCAATTACGGTAACCCGTCCTCACCCAGACATAGGTGATCCAATCTAAAACTAGACGCGATGGCCCGGTCTGAGAACATAATGAGCTGCAGTTTCGTATTTTTCTGCTCTGGGGAAAACACCTCCAGTCCTGGTGACCCCTCAAGCGCAAGAAAATAATTAAATGCTCTACTTTGTCTTCCGGGTGACGAGACCTAAATCGGGTCATTGGGTCAGACCGAGTCTCAAGCATAGATCCGGTCCAAAACTTGACGTACTCTGCTATAAGCACAATAATTCTAGTGCATATCCATCGACATGTCACTTTCACTACTGTGTGAAATTCACTACGTTATGGCACAAGAAGATTTTAGAAGAAGCTCAAAACTCCTTGCAGACCCAATTAATTCTTACAAGAAAGAATTAATAAAGAAGTCATAATCATTTTGTCGCAATGAGACAACAAAATATCATTATCCATGATCAAATAATATGAATACGTTCAATAAATGTTAAGAGAAAACTAGACCCGAATAACACCTTATTATTTGAAGCTTCCCAAGGATGGAGCAAAGCATTCAGGAGGAGAAAGATATTTTCTGGTAACATTGACACATAAAGTGAGCAAACGATTCACTGCTGATGTATAAAAACTGATGTACAACACAAAATCACAGAATTTGTTAATGCAATTATGGACTTCCTTCAAGAGTACATTTTTTCTAGAAATCAGATAATGAATGCAGATAAATACAGATTTCATAAAGAGTTACGTGTTGGAAGAACTCTTGCCTTTAAGGATGCAAGATGATTTTTGGTGCGTGGTAATAATAACTCTTTCATATATGATAAAGCCAGTTCTTGTGATGGATGGCACGTTACTTCCACTCATGTATGTTCTCTTCCCGGTGCCCAGTGGGCATTTCGCAACTGCCATCAAACACGAGTTACCGAATGTGAAAGCATATGAAAACTAATAAACGAACATCACAAAAAAGTGATTGGAAAGTATTAAGGCCCGATGTATAGGATAAAGAACGGGACTACTGGGCAGTAAACAAGGACGGCCTTGACAACGAAACAGTACCTGAAGGTGTGGAGTAGTATAAGGTACTGATCTTGGCTAAATGCGTAGGTCTAACTAACCAGCTGATGCTTTCTTTTTTCATTCTTTCGAGATCATGGTAAAGTTATCTCAGATACATTAATTTTACCATCCAACGTTAACCACTTCCCTTACTAGACCGAGTAAACTCCGATTTTAAATATATTCGCAATATTATTCCCCCGAGTTAACTCGGAAAGTTTTGAAAAAAAAAAAATCATTTTTTTGGTTGCCCGTATAGTCTCGGACTGATTAATTTCACGTTGTATTTGGTAACTTGAGTTCCTATGCAGAGATTCGCATGTTAACTTCCATTGTTTTTGCCAATAGATATATCTAGCGTCCAACTTTTAATTTATATATATAGAAAAAACCTGCACATTTTCTTTGTGATTGTCTGTATTGGAGTTAGTGTTACATGTGCAAAAACACGATGCTGTAATGAAGTCGTCAGTATGGGGTTAGGTACTTGTAATTTGTACATAGGTACTTGTCATTAGTACCTAGGTACTCGTCATTTTTACCTAGGCACTTGTTCTACGTACTGACTTGAAACTGTACCAAATGTCGGGTAGTGGGTACCAGGGGCGGACTTATAACCAAAGGGTCCACCGGAAAACCCGATCAGTGCCAGAACATTATTTTACCCAATGCCTCTTTGCCTCTTTTACCTCTTTTTTTGCCAATGCCTTATTCTTGCCTCTTTTACTCAAAATTATGTCACATATAATACAATTGTTGACTAACCTAATAAACAATATAATCGTAAGAAAGTAACACAATTTTGATGCATATAATATTGCGCCGAATAAACTCGGGCTAACAAAATACACTTTTTTGGACTGAAATATCTTGGTTATGTTAAATTGTTCAACCAAAATTTATTCATTGTAAGCTGTCATGTAACATAGTTTTAAAATAAACAATAAAAGAATTGTATTTTTGGGGAAAAAAAAAGTCGTAAGGCAAGTAGTAGTGTGGTGGCATCGAGACTATTTTCTCAGACGTTTGTTTATTTCCAGTTTTCAGTTAATCGACTTGAAAATTTCATCCCACTTCTTTTTTCCAAATGTGGATATGCCAGTGAATATCCAGGACCATTTGAAACGCCTTCGGATTATTTTTTTCGCAAGGGGACTTGTAGATGAATATTTCAGGTTTAAATTGTGGCAAAATTGCCTTCATACGATGTGCTCACTGCGAGAAACGCTTGTGTGTTGACTACTCTTTGGCCATCTACATCCTTGTCCACTGCTTATAAACTACGACAGGTGAGTGCTATGCTGTCTTGTTACTGACAAAATTGCTTCTGAGGCAATTTTAGCTTTTCGATGTTGTTGGTATACTATTACTGCTAAATTTGAATTCGCATTTCATACATCATTTTCTACAGCTGTGTCAACATATCCATTACATAGGTTGCAAATTTCCGACACATATAAATATATCTGATAGTGTGTAATACTACACCACCAGACTCGGTTATTTCGTTCTTTCCTACGAGTATTTCATAGTACTATATTCAATAAAGTACTACAAGACAGCGTTGCCAGCCCCTTATAGCTGCAATCATTTACCTCAAAAAAGGCTTTTGGCAACACTTAATTGTGGTCCTGTGATGAAATATATAGAAAATACCATTGTAGATAATTGGTGAGGACACTACCACACAGGGGTAAGTTAGGTTAAATGAAATCATTTACCCAACAAATTCAATTGGCAACACTTAATTATGGTCGTGTGATGAAACTTATAAAACATACCATTGTAGATAACTGGTAACGCAACTACCAGAAAGGGTAACGGCTCGTAGCAGCCAGGTTCTTGATCCCTCTCGCTGTCATAGTCTCGATTCAAGGTACATCCCCGTGATATTTTTCTGCCGATTGTCCGTACCTCTGACTAGTTTTTAGTATTATGGGTACCTGGCTTTTGGTTATATGCTGTCTGCCATATGTGAAACATTATACTTGTGAGGAATCTACATGCGTAGACCACCACCAATTGTTCGCTGAAATAATTAATAATTGTCTGTATGGCCTGCACTGGCTTTCGGTTGTATGCTGTCTACCATCTTAAGCACCTAGTTACTACCTACTTAGAGGGCCTGTTAATTGTGTAGAACACCTTTATATACTCAGCTAGCGTTAAAATATATTTCTTCTGTGATTTGGTCTGTCGTCGCCATTGTTTCTTGTATTGGCACATTTTTTTGTCTGTCCTATATATCTATATTGGATGCTTGGCCACCTATTCTTTGTGGACCCCTTCTCCTTGCAGACTGTATTGTGTTTATATGACCATTACTGGCATACTTAAAGGAACTATACGTATTTAAGCATGATGCTGCACTACCGATGCTTGTTTTTAGATTACCTTAATGAGGAAATTACTTCTCGATGTTTTTCTACATCATTAATTTTGCGCTCAAGAATAGAAAATTTTTCCTGATTTTAGCCTTTGTTGCGTACGAGATCTAGCGAGCAGCCGACACACAAAGAGCCAACGAATGTGAGAGATTTTAGTGTTTATCGTACTGTAGAGTAGGGCTCATCGACTCACTTCGTGGGAACCGAATTTTCAGAGCAACTGAGGAGATATTAAAAAGGAGTTTTGTAGGAAAGCAGCTTAGTGGCGGACAATGGATAGTCGACGTAACGTAAGGCAATGATGGACGGGCATTGTGTATCGTTGAAGAAATCTAACGAAGTTGATTGTTACAAAAGACGAAGGAGATAGATTCCGAAGCATTGTAGTGAAAGTAATTACTATACAAAGGGTTGAATCAGACCCTCTTGAGGATCCATATATCTTGTAAGATGAAGATACGCTGTAACCGCATGACGGACGTTGACAAGTATTGTGGAATTTATCTTGAGAAGCAAAAAAGTGTCGTAAATATTCATCAGATGGGTTTGAGAGGAAGACACGAGCGGACTTCTTCAATCGGAACGAACCGCGCGTTAAACACTAAGAAAAACATGTTGACTGATTAAACAGGTTTACTGACAGATGAAAAACAAGCGCCTCGAACTCTGAACAAAGGCCTTTTCGTAAACGAGTTAGGTAAGCACGGCAGGTCTTTCTGAATTCATTTGTTTGTTAGTACCTTCAAAATAACACCTCTTTTGCTGTTTCAAAAAAAAAAAAGGAAACCAAAATTAACTGGAAGCCGACGTTATTAGTTATGAGCAAATACATTATATTTGATTCGGTGATGGTCGGTATGTTTTGGGTGCCTTCGTACTGCTGTTCACTCGAGCTGCGCGCTGTCACATGGTAATGGTATGTCGTGGTGGAGACGTAGGCGAGTAACATGTATTTGGCTATGGGGCCGTTTCGTAGTGTAGAACATTAGCCCGTCACATGCTATCCCTTGCTGTTAACAGTCATACTTATCCCCGGCAAGGCGTTGCACTCGGGATCGGCGAGTTCATGTTCTATTGCCAGACATCCTTTAGCCGACCCGATTGGGCTGTAAAAGTTAACAGTAATATCACCCTGGTCTCGAACCAGGGGTAACCTACCATTGATCCACCCCGCCCGCCTCTCTAATCCCCATTCCATATACATGCGAACATGGACCAGGCATTACTTTTGCTGACAACATGTATTACGGTAAATCGTGAACGAGTTACCAAAGCAATGATGATAGCCGGATAAGCAGAAAAATGTCGACTTTGCGTTAATAACACGTAGGTGGGGGAAGTTGAAATAGTATACGAATAAAGTCGCGGAACCTACAAATAAGTACAATGACATATATATGCTAATGTCAGCAGTGCTGCGCTTATGTATCGCTCCAAGAAGTAGGAATTAGAAAATGCTAGCCGACTGTACAGCTCAATCGAAGACCTGATTAACGCAACACACGAAATAAAAAATGTCAAATTGGAAAATTAGACTGGAAAATAATGCCGCAAAAGCGGATGTCAAGTATACACACAACGACACTCTCGGTTGATATATCATCGGGGAATAACACATGCTACATTAAATGGTAAGATATTTGTGCATCTCTGTAATAAGTAGTAAACCTTGGAAAACTGTCCAGAGAATGGAAATATGTTACATTTCCATTGTTTATGACCCGATTTTGCGCAGGTGGGTAAAGAAATAAGATGTAGAGTTTATCCCGTGTTGCGGTACCCACAAGAAGGAGGAACGTTTAACAAGAGAGATGGAGCGCTGTAGATATGGAGTAGAGCTGTAAAAAACTGACATGGCCAGCACTACACAAACCACCCTGTACACCAGTCAGTAGGAAAATGTAATAAATATGGGACATTGATAGCGATACTGCAACAGCACAAAGGCAACACGCCTCGCATGGCTTACACTGGCCTGGCAATGTGTTTGTCGCGTCCTGAAACTAAGCATGGGACTATATGAAGCATGATCCGTTATGAGCGTGAAGGACAACGGTTGTGCTTGGATGAGGAGACCAACTACAGATGTCCCGTATAATTTTTGATAGTTGTCCACACATAGAAATAAATATATATATATATATATATATATATATATATCTGAGCTCCTGCGTAGCCTAGTCGGTAGCGCGCTCGACTTCAGTGCTAGCGGTCCCGGGTTCGATTCCCGGTGGGGGCTAAAAAATTTCGGTGTTGACCAAGCATCGTGAGGACAATTGGGGAGCTGCTGTGAATAAAATACATTGGCGGTCACAGTGAGAGCTTCGGCTCTCCTCTCCCAACCCGTCTGGTCAGCGTGGGAGCAGTAGACCAAATCCTCCCTTCGGGGAGAGGCCTCATCCACTAGTGGATTGAATATGGCTGTGATTTATTATTTATTTATATATATAT
>JAGDQP010001640.1:79849-118104 GCA_022664845.1 Lepisma saccharinum
CGTGTTCAAGAAAAACTCAAAACTCTATAGCTAGCACTTCTGAATCGCTAAGGGGTCCTCCTGTTACAGGACAACGCTAAGCCCCACGTAGCTAGGATGACCCGGGACACCAAACACCATTCTACGCCTTCGATGGGAAACACTATTGCATCCACCATACTCCCCTGACATTGCACTGTCCGATTTTCACCTGTTCCATTCCTTGGACAATCACCTCAGAGGACGCCAGTTCAAATCCCTAGTAGAGGTGCAAAATGCACTTGATACTTTCTTCGCTTCACGGCCCACCAAGTTCTACGTGATGGAATCCATGGCCTTCCAGAACGTCGGCAGAAGGTCGTCGATGCTGATGGATTTGATCTTTCAGGTACATCTTAGGTGAAATATCGATGTTAGAAGGTGGTGAGTAAAAAAGCGACATATCTTTGTTGCTTACCTTTATATCAACAAGAGAACCAGAGGCACCGTTTCGGGGTAGGGGGCAATTGACCCCAACCCTGGGTTTCGGAATATACACTCATTAAAACGTAAAATAACTTTAAAAAGGCAAATTAAACCGACATAAAACACAATGAAATGAACAGATAAATATATATGTATATATATATATATATATAATTGTGATCCTTTGTAGGAGTTCCGAACCAAATTCATAACTAAAAGAACTACTTGTAACATACTACGCAATGTGGAACAATGAGTTTTAATTGCTGTTATTGTAATTCATTTAGCGCCAACCTCACACAAAAATCTAAATATAGAAATTATTTTAATTTTATTTATAGTGCGTTTATAAATCAGGCGTTTACCTTCATCTTGTGTAAAAAGCTTATATGCCCTTTTGTTTTCCTACAGGGTGAACCCGAAAGATGTGGAATAACTTCGGGAGGTGATTCCTGAGATCAAAATAAGGAAGAAAGTCCTGTCTTGTATTCTTGAATTCCGCTTCTTGTAAGGGATACTGGGTTGCCAACTTGTAATCCAAAATTAAATGTTGACAATTGTAACTTATTAGAAAGATATGGACAAACTGCAGGAGGTGAGTCCAGACAACCATACAGGAAACATGTACATACGAACATCCTGAAAACTACTATACATAGTTTCACAGACAGAGGTGTCTAAATAAGCAGAAACAGGCTGGTAGTTGATGGTTCTGTCGCATGACCGAGACGATACGTCCCGCAGACGCAAGTTTCGCTCGTAACAAGTAACGTGGACAACTACGACGAATGCTCACAAAGCGAATGACTGAAAAGATAAGGACAGCAAACACACAAATGATGAGCGAAATCATGCGCGGCACGTGGACCATGAATGATATCCTGTAGAGTAATTATGGCCACAAATGCATACTTCTCTCTCAGTAAAACTAAATTTGTAGCCAACATACGTACAACACAGCAATATATTACTTACCTCTAGTTTAATCACACTAAATGTTCTTAATGCCCCCATGACTTTTAATGCAAGCGTTCACATGACGCATCAATGACTGACGTAACTGCCGAACGTTCCAGTCTCAGTCCGCACACTGTCACGTTGCCCTGAACCGCCAGTTCTGCCGTTCTTGGTGCCCGCCCTGACATTTACTTTCCCCCACCTTCGACCACCTCTGTATCCAAAATGATGCAACCTTTTTCCTTGCTTTCCTAGGACCTTCCTTCTTGTTTTGTATCAAGAATTACTTCTCGCATGTTGTCCACATTGTTCTGTTGAGTTACAATTGTCAACAGTCGATTTTGGATTTCAAATTGGCAATCTTATATCTCTTGCACGAAGCGAAATTCGAGAACTTTCCAGATGACTTCCTTTCTTGTTTTGATCTCATGAATCACCTCCCGAAGTTTTTCCACATCTTTCAGGTTCAACCTGTATGTATCCACTCGAGTATAATTAATTCGGCGTCACGTCTACATGAAGTTGCAATTGGATCGCCAAAAAAAAACCTTTGCGGTGCCTGTCCAACGTTTACTAGATTTATGATAATAGTGATTCCCAAACGATGTGCAGGATCACACTAATATGTTGCGAAATCGC
The DNA here is from genome assembly GCA_022664845.1 of Lepisma saccharinum. Classification (NCBI taxonomy): domain Eukaryota; kingdom Metazoa; phylum Arthropoda; class Insecta; order Zygentoma; family Lepismatidae; genus Lepisma; species Lepisma saccharinum. The sequence continues at coordinate 81,890 of JAGDQP010001640.1, forward strand.
TTGCCTGCACCGTGCCGCGCAGCGAGAACACAAATATTATTATTAAAATGATAAAATAACAGAAAAGTGAAATAGAAATTGTATATCTTTAACAACGTTAATTATTAATACATTGTAAGTAACTAACGGCAATTGTTAAAATTATTGAATTAATAGTTCATTTTTATAATTGAATACAGGTTACTTTTTCTTGAAATTTACATTAGTCTGACATGAAACATGAAACACGGCCCTCCCGGAACCATCGCAATTCGTATTCCAGTTTGATTTCTTAAATTTGTGGTATGGAACTCCCTTAGCGTGTATAAGTACAAATTTTGCATCCCTTTTACTCAGCCAATTACTGTAGTTTCTATTCTCTGCTGTTTTTAGCTTATTTTTTGTTAGTGGCTCTTGTCTCAGAGTCTTTTGTTTTCTGGTTGGTTAGTATCTATACGTCTCTTGTGCTCAGCAACACCAATGTGACTGTATTCTGATGTTTTGATCGTACTTTTTTGTTATTGCATAAGTATTCACATTTAGTGCTCTGATTGTTGTTGAATCGTTATTAACATCTAAAGTACTGTAAGTCAGTCGATTTTTAAGGATTTGATCTGCAGTTTTATTGTAAATAGATTCCAAAACTTTCCTTCATGAACCTCTACGAGGATTGAGCCTGTGACCTTGCGTATAACATAGGAGCGCGATTGCCACTTGTCCATCTATATGTTATTTTAGTTACATGGTGTGTGTTCGTTTTTTTAAAAAAACATTTTGGGCATAAGTGTGTAGAAGATGAGTAGTTCGGTCTGCCTATTCGTTTTCATATCTTTCAGATGATACAAGAGTTGTGTTTTCATTGCACTGCTTCAGTACATACTAGCTGAAATATGTGGTTCCAAGGTATTGAAAATGAATGTAGACCCCCTCAATGTGTACTGTTTTGATAAACACTTCTAAGGGGCCTATATCATTTTCTATAGGATATTAATGCTTTGGTAACTGGGAGTCTTGAACTGCTTTGCTATTTTTCATTACCCCGAATAATATATTCAATTGGATCATCTGATATTGTCGCTGTCGTTATCTTAACACAATTTATATTTTCACATCTGAGGCGACGTTAAAGTTAGCACGTAGACTAAAATATTAGATTCACCACAAATGCACTTGTAATCCATGAAACTATAGGATTAAATTTTGAATAAAACATACAGAAACAACCCTATTCGTCGCTTCCATCACAAAGTGGCGTAATTATTTTTTTCAAACTTTTGAGGAGAGCGATTTAAAGAAAAGCACTTCATGTTTTTATCTGTCGCAACTCACTGAGTAGACTTTTCGTTCTATTTTTCCTAAGTAGGCAAGATGTGAGGCCTTTAAAATATGTTTCGAAAAACAAATTGTATCCTAACAGATTAAACACACACACACAAAATATTTTTGTTTTACTGAAAAGGGAAGTACGTGAACCTTGACAGCTAGAAATTTATAAAAATTGGTACCCTGACTAATTTTGCATCACTAATCATCGTGGTGATAGTCACTCGGTGCGGAAATGCCTTGTTTACCCGCTACGTATAATACATATACCAGGCATTGACCGGGTGCGGCTGTGCTGAGCTATACCCCAAAAACTCCTGAAAAAGGCATAAAATGTAAAATGTGTGCAGGTAACCTGATACCTACGGGAGGGGGATACGTGACCAGAACACGGCAGTTGTGTCACACATGTAGTGTTGCCACCCCAACACAAACTTTTAGTTTTTCAAATACCATTTGATGGCATTAAAACATTGGCATAAATAGTGAAAGAAAATAAGAACAAGGTGGTTGATCAGTGTTGCCAAATAGGCGAGATAAGGGGCTCTATAGGTGAGAAATTATGGGGTCCGTACAGAGAAACGAACAATGTACAACAACAACAATATTGCAGAATGAAAAAATGTACAGTAGTCTGTAAACCACAGTATGCACATCATCCAGTTACTAACGGGCCTGATACAAGAGGCACCCGAAAAAGGCACATGTTAGAGTAGCCGTAGAAAGAAAAAATCCCAGTGGACATAATGCGGAAATTTGAATATCAAGTCTTACTGCAGCGCAGCAATTCTAATGGCGTTTTGTGTGGAATCGACATCGCGAACCGTTCCCGAGATATGTGAAAATAACTGTATTGGGGCTGTAACACTGCATAAAATCCTGCATGCCTTCCAAACACAGAAACGACGGCCCAGCCTGAAAAGAGTAAAGAAAAGCTGTGGCACGAAAGGTAGAAAATCTGTGAAATAAAATACGTCAGAATTGACTCGCACAGATGAATGACTTGTGATAGGTGTCAGTCTAGAGTAACTATGGTCAGCGTAACGCCTATCCACGCCATATTACTGGCTTGTAAAGCAAGGTCCACTACAAAATTCGTTACAAATTCCCTAATTGTCCGCACCACCCTGCTACAACCCCGACATTGCGGATTCGGGACACACATAGATAGATTGATACGTAGATAGACGTATGTAGGTAGATGTATGTGTATCTGTGAGTGCAGATAGCTGCATTTATTAACATCGAATACCATGTTGTTCGGTATCGTCATTGCGCATAAGGATTAGTATTATTATTATTACGAATATTATTAGTAGTATCATAAATATTGTTATTATTCTTAGTGTTAGTAGTAGTAGTAGTGGTAGTAGTAGTATGAATCGAAGCAGGAAGTTGTTCCTGCATGTAGTGCAAACACGCCCAACGTTAGCGCCAGAATAATATATGACTATATTAATGATACTCTCCTCCAAAGAGTATCTCAGAAACGAACAAGCGGCCAACGTACGAAGGTCGAATATTAGTGGAAGACTGTACGTGCAAGGTTACAAAGTATATATGCTAGTCGTGCGCGAAAGAAACATGAGGGAGTAAATACAGTCTGTTAGAGCGTCATATAGTCGGAGATAAACATGCAAACTCACTGGGAAATCTGAGACACATGTGTGCTGACCTGCGTGAGTACGGGTGCTAGTCTGACAGCACGTAGTGAACCTGAAGGACAATAGGCAGTCTGCAGGTACGTGAAATATATTTCGTTGTCAAATGTGTAACAGCAGTGGTATGTTTAAAATGCGACCCATTAATCCCAGAAATGGTGTCCGCATCTGAAGTTTGCCTTGGCGGAAAAAAATATTGATATAAATGAGCATGGAGTGGAGGACAAGTTATTCGCAGATGCATTACTTGACATCATAGAAAGCAAATATGATGCTGATGTTACCGTAACAATGTGTGACACGTTAGATTTACATACGGACGCCGACAACGAGTTGAATGATTCGGACGATGCAATGAGTGAACAATGGACGATGTGGTTGCTCCATCAACGAGTGACGCGGGCCCTTCGAGCAGTGAATACGAAATGTCCTCTCCAGTGAGGAGAAAGCCTACGGGAACAACGGACGCATTGTCACAAAATACAAACCAAATATAGGCTTATGTAAGTTCGTTGCAAGCGAAAGGAACGTGTAAAAAACATATTAAAGCAACCACTAAAAAGTTCAAATGCTCTCACACTTTTATGTATAAGGCGTTAAAGTTCTGTAAAACGCCCCCTCCCCCTATGTCATGGCACAAATCAACAAAGAAGTACTGGAGACATTCAAAGCCTATCGGGGGCAAGGTCTTACTGTTCATGGTTACAATTTGCGCGCGTGGATGGTAACAGCAGCAACGAAATTAAACCATCCATTCCGTGGTTCTCATGCGTTTATCCACAAATTTAACCGAAACCATAGGATCCGTTCAAGAAGGATAACACAATTGGTGGAAAGGGCAGACATGGAAAATGAAGCTGCATTGCTTGACAAGGCCCAAATGCTTGTCAAATATGTTAATGCCGTCATACATGCGAGACCGTACAATCCCGACCGCATATTTAACACTGATCAATCTCGGTTTGAATATGGAATGACATCAAGTAGAACTCTGTCCAAACAGGGTGAAAAACATTCTACAACATTAATTCAGTACACGACTTCAGTTACACATTTATATACCATCCAAATTCACTTCTCCCCAGTGAACCAAGAGCCTAATTGCATGTTCTGTCCAAAGTAAAGGAACAGTTAGCACGGCACACTCCCTTCAACGACCATGTGGTTGATGCGAGCCGATCAGGCAAACTGACGCGACAACATGTAAACGGTAAAAGTCATACAACGAAAAAGCACATGATTTATCCAGCCACTTGATGTCTACTTTTTAGGCAGTATAAACTGGCGATTCGCAGGCTTGAGAATTGTTTTCGGCATAAATTAATCTCTGCTGGTACCCAAGAGAAACTGCATAATAGAGTATTTCTCATGAAACTGCACTCTGTGGTTTATCAACAGGTTTGTTCTCCTGCGCTAAAGGATATGATCACATATGCGTGGCAGAAATGTGGATATGTGAGTGGTGACATACCCTAGTTACTGCGTTAGGAAATGCTCTTGAGACTCTACTAACAGTGCGCGGTGACCATAGTGACTGTTCCCAAGGAGAGTGTGAACAAGGAGCGTTTGTGAAGTGTTTGTACAGCTCCATGCTACTTTGTCCTGATCATTTCGCTGTGGAACCACATCATTAACCCTGAATATGTCGGAACGTACCAACTTCATATCGAGTGTGTGGCTAGGGCGAGAAATGTACGTATTTTGCCATACTACCTATGGCTTTTCTGATGTATGTATTGGTGTATTATGATCATATATTTTACGCCTGTGTATTACTGGTAAACTGAAAACGCTAGGTTTTTTCTTCAATCGTTGTCTCACATACTTACGTTTCCTATACTCTCGACTGACACCTATCACAGGTCATTTATCTTTGCGAATCGATTCTGACGTACTTTAATTCACAGATTTTCTACCTTTCGTGCCACAGCTTTTCTGTATTCTTTTCAGCCTCTGAGCCGTCGTTTCTGTGTTTGGAAGGCATGCAGGATTTTATGCAATGTTGCAACCCCAAGACAGTTCTTTTTATATTTCTCGGGAACGGTTCGCGATGTCGATTCCACACAAAAGGCTATTAGAATTGCTGCGCTGCAGGAGGACATGATGTTCAAATTTCCGCATTATGCCCACTGGGAAATTTTCTTTCTACGGCTATTCTAACATGTGCCTTTTTCGGGTGTGTCTGTTATCAAGTCCGTTAGTAAATGGATGATGTGCATACTGTGGTTTACAAACTACTGTACATTATTTCATTCTGCAATATTGTTGTTGTTGTACATTGTTCGTTTCTCTGTACAGACCCCATAATTTCTCAATTCTAGAGTCCTATATCTCCCCTATTTTTCAACACTGATCAACCACCTTGTGCTTATTTTCTTTCACTATTTATATCAATGTTTTAATGCCATCAAATGGTATACGTTCTATTTGAAAAACTATAAGTTTGTGTTGGGGTGGCAACACTACATGTGTGACACAACTGCCGTGTTCTTGGTCACGTGTCCCTCTCGCGCAGGTATCAGGTTACCTGCACACATTTTACATTTTCTGCCTTTTTCAGGAGTTTTTGGGGCATAGCTCAGCACAGCCGCACCCGGTCAATGCCTGGTATATGTATTATACGTAGCGGGTAAACAAGGCATTTCCGCACCGAGGGAATATCACCACGATGATTAGCGATCCAAAATTAGTCAAGGTACAAATTTTCTTAAATTTCTATCTGTCATAGTTCGCATACAATCCTTGTGAGATACGTCACTTTGTGATAGTCATTTTATAGCGATCTCTGTGAACGAAACGCTATTGCATTTGAGTCGGTGTCAACATAACATTTTGAGGGAGGATTAAACCGGACACATCTTATAGTTTCCAAGGCGTTGATCACGAAATTGACGTTTATTTTTCACTGGCTTCACTAGAAAGTCACTTTGGGGGGCAAAATTATAATTTACGATAACAGTGTTTTAGAGGTTCCCTGTCTACAAATAATTTTGGCGAGAGATTCAATCCAAGCTGCTCTTATAGATTCAAAGATGCTGATTACGAATCTGATTTTATTTTTCAGTGGCGTAATTAGAAAGTCACTTTCGGGGCGGGGGACAAAGTGATAAATCACGGCAATTTCCATTGTTTTAGAGCACCCCTGTCCACAAAAATTTGAGGAACTGGACACATAGTTTCTAAGGTGCTGATTACGAGTTTGACCTTTATTTCTCAGTGGGGTGACTAGAAAGTCACTTTTCTCGGGGACAAAGTGATACATTACGGTAAAAAAATATTATATCAGCAGAATCAGTGTAGATCTTGACATGTTTCTTTACCAAGAATCAATGGAGAACAGATTAATGCTAAATAAATTTAAATGCTTGATTCTGGTTTCCAAAAAGGTAAATTACAATAATTTCTAAAGATTTATAAATTATAAACAGGGACATCCACCATTGAGTTTGTGCCCTGCAGGAACTCATATTCACCCTTGCTTGGGCTTACTTTTGCTGGTATGAGATACGCCATTGGGTATGCAGAAAATGAAACAGTTTGTGTTGAAAGTGTGTGTTGTAAGGCATTAATTTTGAGGTGTGGGGGACCCCGAACCCCCTACTGACTTGGCCGATCATCGAAATGTGGCTTTTTTATTTCATAATATTCGTGTGTAAAGTATAGTTTGATATGGTTAAAAAACACAGGCGATAGCGTAACTTAGAATTTTCGGGGGTATAGCCCCCATACCCTGCACCGAGATAGCTCATTGTTGAAAAAGGACTTAATTTCTGTCTCATACAATTTCTGTGCAAAGTTTGGTTTGATTCGTTTCGGAAATACAATCGATAGCGCAAGTTAAACATAGAACACTTCGTGGGGGGAGGGGGTATCTCCCAACACCCGACAAAATGCGCCAATCTTCGAAAGGAATCGATTTTTTTACCCATACTATTCGTGTGTAAAATTTGGTTTGATTTGGTTGTTCTGAAGTAAATACTCCAGAACTCGTAATTTTTTTTGTAATTATTAATTATTCAAATTATGAATTGTGATATTTATTTTTGAACATTATGTATGTAAATTTCATCTGTATATATATAGAATGAGAAAAACCTGGCCAGGTACTTAGGTAATAAGCATTAAGAATTCAGGTAATTAGGAAATAAGATCATGTATTTAGATTTAAGGATATGTAACATTTTTAATATCTATGTATGTAACTGAATGTATGTATGCAGTTTCTATCACTGTACGTTTCAGCTCTAGAGGAACTCTTGCTGGGAGTTTTTTTTTCTTTCCTCCAGCACATATATTCTTTCTTTCTTTTTTTTGCTTAAGAGAAAGTCCAAGTAAAGAAGACAGTCGTCGCTATTGGTATTGTTGCGTTCCCTCTTTTTCCATGTTCAGCGTTTATTTTTTGCTGTCGGAAAGACTTTTAGTTCCTCTCCTCTTTACCCATTACGTCCGGCGAAAAATTGACCAAGCAGGGTCTTTGTTGAGAGCCAGGAATGGGAGAAATCGACGCTCATATATATACGCATCGTGAGTTCCCACGGTAGTCAGTCTAACAGTCAGTCGAACGTGGTCGGTCAGTCAGTCCGTCGTCTCTGATTATTGAACTTGGAGCAGATCACTTCCATGTCGCGGCCCTGAGAGGGAATCACTCTGGAAGCCTCCAGATGAGCCAGGAGCGAGAGATGTCTTCAGTACATCTAGCGGTCTGGGTAGATATAAATGCGTACTGAGATGTATAATTTAAGCTTTTGGAAGGGCTCACAAGTTCGAAAGTTTTTATTCCCCGAACATAAGCGCGACGACCCCAATTTCAACAACTATTGAATTGCGGCTTAACTTTTTAATACAATTTTTTGTTCAAACTTCGGGAAGATCGAGATCGATATTAATAATTTTTTTTCATAACTATGGATGTATTTGCGTAAATTTCATTTATTTCTTTTTCTCATGAATTCACAAATGCGAATCGATGATGAATATTATATCTGGTCCGGTAATTCAGGGAAGGGAGAACTGGGGGCCTATCCGGTCACTTCAGTGCTATTGATTTGACTAAACCCACCCAATGTCATTTAATTTTTGTTGATACTGGACTACTCGTCCTTTATCCTGGGTGTCATGTTAACTGTTTCTCACTCCCTAATGTCCAGATAAAATTTCCCACGTGAAACAACAGAAAAAGAGAGGAGAGGATAATTAATTATTAACTATATTCTAACGAAAGTCATGCGATATTTTAATTGAATACTCGAGAATAATTCCTTTGTCTAGAAATATATTTCAGGAAAGGGAGTACTGGAGGCTTATTCGGTCTTTCAGTGCTATTGTACATTCCAAATCCACCCATTGGCCTTTGTTGTTTTTGCTGATATCTGACTATTCGTCCGATATCAAGGGTGTAAGTAAGATAAGTCACTCCCTGAAACCAAGACAAAGATTTCTCAAGACAAAGAAGTAAAAAGCAAGATTATTAGAGAACTCAACGTATTATTTTTCTTTAGCTGAAAAGAATTTCAAATTGCTTAAAAGAGATCATTAATAAGAAGTTTTTTTTTGAGTTTAGCTAGATTTGAGCCTGTTTTTTGTGGCCATCAAGTTTTTTGCTATGAATCTGATTGTACCTCTTCAGTTCTGCTCCTGCTACCAGTAGGCTTTCGGCGGTAGATGGGCCAAAGCAACTTTTTTTTCTTTTAGTACGAGTAGGCTGAAACGGTACCAGATTCCAAGCGTTGTAATTTTTTTTATAGAGTCCAGGATTAGGCGACTGAGGCCTGCTCGGTCTTGGTTTAGAATCTCCTAAAGATTACAGGGGTCTCTGACCTCTTTTTGATTTTGCCTGTGGAACTCTGGGTCCCAGGATAGCCCGATATGAAAATAGGACTGTTCGTCCTAGCGTCGAACTCTCGCGTTTTAGCATTTTCTATTGGGGGAGATTTTTCATAAAGATTATACAGCAAGTTTTTCCAATAGAGACCAATTTCTTCTCCATTAGAGCTGTCGATGACTTGTTAGAGAGGAAGAAAAATACGAAATTAGCACGAAAATAAATACATTTCTTCTACTTGGAAAAGAGAATTTGATTTCTGTGTAGCAAGCCTGCCTAAGACCTCTTATTTTAGTTATATTCCAGTGTAAGAGATATATATATAATTTGAGTTATTTTTTTTGCAGCCTTAATTATTCTCTCAAAATCCGGAAACCCCGATTTAGTTATGTGCTTTTCACTCGAACCTTACTACGAAGTTGCATAGCTGGACGTTAGGTTGATTTATATTTAAGTTGTGGTGTGGGGAGAAGCAAACTCCACAGGGGTAGATAGTTGTGTATATATATATATATATTGATTGACTGGTGCCCGAAATCATCTCTGCTACAAGAAATATTATTGGTTTGCGCCGTCCTTGTGTCAATCCAAGGACATACCCCTTTTGGAGCGAAGTGATCGTCGAGGGACATCACTATTCAAGATTTATTCTCAAACCCTGGCAGGACTAGTTCCTCGAGTCGGAGAGAGAGCCAGGGGAAAGCCCCACACGCCGATATCGCTCCCTCAAACTAGGGAGTAAGTTCGTCTACACAACACATGGTTAAGAAATGCAGCTGCTATCGCGAGCCAAAAACGTCGCTTTGAGATACGCCACTTTGTGATGGGAGCGACGTATTATCCAGCAATACATTTTACCGTGACTATACAGATATAAGAATTTTAAGCAATATATTTCCTTTTGATCTTAAATTGTTTGAATTTCTATGATATAATGAAACAAGCAACTGTTGATTTGATTATTTTAACATAAACTTGGTTTACAAAGTATGAGTAACGACGCAAATCTCTGCTCCCGTAAATCATATTTAACTTTGAGCGCATCGTGGCAACACGTTCTATTGATAGTATGGAATCATAGCTCATGAAAAACTTTATGACGTATTTAAAGAGGGAGTGACTTTACAATTCGTATGCAAATAACAATAATGTAACGATACCCAAAAGCACAAAAGTTCAAATTTGAATGACAGCAGATCGTTGGAATACAATTCGTTTTTTATAGCATACGTCTTTAAGTGGCCTATAAATTCAAAGGTTACTCTTAGGAAGGGCAATTGCCCTATTCTTGGATTCGAGAATACTAAAACGTGAAGAAAGGTTTTTAAAAAGACCAATATAAAAACGCAATGAGAAGTAAAAAAAATATTTAAAAATAAAATCATTTTTTATAAGTTCGGAACTAAATCATGAAGAACGGCAGTTCTTCCAGTGACGCTGTTAGGGGCAATCAGATCGTATAAGTTAGTTTCGGATCTACCGAAGTATAAGTCCGATTTTGATGCTTGAACTTACATACTAAGACACAGAAAAGAGATTTGTCAGTAGGATCTCCTTGGGACCCCCTAGGGCGCTTTGAAAAAAATATCAAAATTTCACATTTTTAGGATATCACTGACCTCAGACCATATAGGCGGTCGAAATTTAATGGATCTTATTCTACGCTTCAATACGTTTTAAACGGTGTATCATACGTTAGAATCGGTGGAGCGATTCAAAAGTTACGACTTTTTAAACCGAATCACAAAATTTTCACAAATGATAGAAAGGTATGTCCGTCACTCTGTGTGTCTTTTTGTTTTAGCCCCAAATGGGTGGTACCGGTTAGTTTTAGGGGTCCATTGCGGGCTCCCATGGTAATGGGGGTAAATCCAAGCTTAGATTTTTTATAGGAGTTACGGTTTTCCAGATATAGAGCAAAATCGATCTTGTATCCTTCCGCCATAGTGACACGTCCCACTTTTTAAATACGAGCCCGTACGGAGAACACTCTCGGCCTCTACTCCACTCATCTGGGTATGACATAAAGGAAAAAAATGTAAAGATACATGACCGTACCTAATTTTATCTATCCTCCACGTTCCCATGGTCAGTAATTTAAGAAAATGTACGAATAATGCAAGAAAAAAATATTAACCATAAAAGTAAATTTTGAAAATTTACATGACCGAACCTAACCTTACCTAACCTCCACTTCGCCATGGTCACTAACTTAAGATAATGTACGTAAAATGCAGGAAAGCAATTTCTAATAATGAATATAAACATATATAAACACATGGAAATATATTCTGAAAGGAAAATCTAGCGTTAACCTCACCGGGACTCGAACCCAGGCTTTTTTTGTTTACCAACTCGACACCTTAACCACCAGGCCACCGAAGCAACCTCGCAGATATGGTTTATCCGTTGTATTTACAGTGCACGTGTCTCCTACACGTTATAGCGCGTGTGCAGGAGAGAGGAGCATCGGCATAGATGGCTTGTGTTACAGTCTTTTTTTTATAGGCAACCTTACAAAATAAGTGATATTAGTATAAAACCCCGTTTGGGGTAAAAGGAAGAGTGACGCAAGAATTCTACTCACAAAAGAAGTAATATCTATTTTGCGACTGACTTTCTTTGTGTCACTGTGGCGGAAGTATGCTGTCTCTTAATTGTATTATAAAGGCAATACTTTCGCCATAGTGACACAAAGAAATTCACTCGCAAAATAGATATCACTTCTTTTGTGAATAGAATTCTTGCGTCACTCTTCCTTTTACCCTAAACTGTTTTTTGTACTGATTTATAAAACAACTACTTAGTAGAAAAAGTTTTTATGAAGTGATTTTATTTTTATTAATAATGCGGGGTTTTAGTCAGGCATGTTGTCTTAGTCTTCTGTATCTATATATACTCTTTTCCTCTCATATTAGTATTCGCTAGACAATAATTCTACTTTACGTCTACATATAGTTACAATTGGAACGCCGAAAAACCCTGTGCTGCGCCTGTCTGAAATTGATTAGACTTATCATAACAGTGATTCTCAAAGGGTATGCACTGGCACACTAGCATGCCGCGAAATTGCTTTTGTGCAGCGCCGCGTGAACACAAATATTTTGATTAAAATGATAAAATCCAGGGGTGATTTTCTCCTGATCCAAACCCTAAAGGCCCTCTAGCAGACAAACGCTGCCTTAAAATGTCGAATTACTTCTCAGACGTTACCAGTATTGGGATACAAATATATTTACAAAGTATCACAAAAAAATCCTGTTCGAATAGTAACACTTCCCTTCAAAAAACGGATTTTACGCAACTCACCTCCGTTTGACAATGTTGCCAAATTTGAAAAAGTATCGCTCATTATATCTAGACAATTTTACTTGATCACTCTTTAGCATTGTAGGACAGAACGACCGTGTGGGGAATTTGACCGTTTGTGTGGGCGTTGTGACCATTTGTGTGAGGGTTCTGACTGTTTTCGTTTTTGGGTATTCTGACCGTTTGTGTGTGGGTTTTGACCGTTTGTAGTTTTGGGGAATCCTGACCGTTGAGGTTCTGACCATTTGGGTGTTTGGGGTTTTTGGCGGTTTTGTGGGCATTCTGACCGTTTTTACTTTTGGTGTTTCTGATCGTTGGGGTTTCTGGCCTAACCCCCCAAAATTTGTTTTTTTTTTAATCAAATGTTTTTTTTTCTCAATTTTTGAATCACCAGTGCGCGGCTAGGCTTAAAAAAGTATATGTTTCATTTTCGAAATTACAAAGTCGAACAGAAAAAAAATATACAGTGCGCGGTAGGACTATGAGTAATCATATCAGGATGACATCATTTATTTGGGGTTAAACATTGAGAATTGATTAGAAAACACAATTGTTCTAATTAGTTTTATATAGATGCACCGGTATACGTATTTACTTTGTGATGATACTAACGAAAAATCTAGTCAGTTGAAAGTGAAAAAAAGTACTGTATAGTAATCTTTTTTCCTACAGCAACCAAAACCCTTTGGAAAAGCTTCGAAGGGTTGGGAGGGGGTACACTAACTGTGCAAGTAACTTTTGTGACATACTGTATATTCAAAGGAAAATACAACCACCACCCTCGGAATCGTTTTCGTTTATAAACTATTGGTAGTTTATCTTTATCTTCTTCACGAATATAGCCCTCGAGTCCTTCAACTTCGAAAGCGAGACATCTAACCCTTCTACAACAAAAATAACTTGGGCTAGTTCCCCCCTCCCCGACAAACACTTTGTTGAAGATTCAAGAAAAGTCGTCCGCCCTTTTTTGTTTGATATTTTTAAAATACCTTTTTTTTTCAGAAGCCGTTCTTACGATAGTACTATTCGACTTCTCATGACTGCTTCAAACAAACAAACAAACAAAATATAACAATAAGAAGAAGAACGTGAACGGAAATCAGTGAAACAACAAGATTCTCTGTGATTAGTTGTCAACACTGCAGCAGCAACCTTAAATCCTCATATTTATTTCAGGGAGCAGTGGCGACCTCTGAACGGCTGGACACTAACTATTTGAACTAGGCCTTCAGAACACATTGTCTTATTAGACAGAGCAAAAAAATCTCTAGGACGTATATTTACTCTATGATAGAACGTATCAAACACATACGGAGGAAAGGTTGTACACTTTCAGGACATCACACAGGACGGTATGCACAGCACAGATCCAACGAAGATGCCGACTGAGGAGGCTATCTCTTGGACAATTAATCGGCGGGTGCAGATTAAGGTTTATTTCACTCGCGGACTGTTCCTCTTTGAACAACTCGTAATATCAATGTCTTTAGATATATTGTGATTATTCCCGTTTGCCTTTGATCTTAAAAAAGTTCAGATAACTTCAGTGATATTTGAAACAAAATTAATACAACAATGAAGTTAATTTTCTTTTAAAATTTCCGAAGTGGAAAAAGAATTGTTGAGAGAAAATGGAATCAAGGCCATCCGTATTTTTTATTGCTAATTCTATGAGCGTGTTTATGATCTTTATTCTATTTATTTAAGAGGGCTCATTCTCTAACGACATAGCGTTATTCCATGAGGATGATCAATGTATGTATCTATGTACATCAGAGACGCAAAAGCTCTTCGAAACGATCGATTCCTTTAAAAATTTGTTAAATTTATATTGTAAAATTTTATTTAATATTTAGTGGATGTTCCATTATTGTTCTTCAGTTTCTACATGATTATATCGAAGGATCTTCATACTTTCCGGGTTTGTGCCTGAAAAAGAACATTTGCGGCACGCATTTCTTTTCTTATTTTATCAAAAGAAAAAGGCTGTTATAAGTCATTGTGTGCTGGTAGAAACATGGTGAACACGCTCCATCGATTAGAACATGTGAGACATGGTTTCGACAATTTAAAAGTGGTGATTTCAATGCGAAAGACAGTGCGCGCTCTGGTAGAGCACAAAAGTGCGAAAGCGAGCAATTGCAGGTGTTATTGGAGGATGACCCAACTCAGACTCAACAGCAATTGGCAAAAGCATTAAATGTGTCACAAGAAACAATCAGCAGACGTTTACGAGCAATGGGGAAGATCAATAAACTGGGTAAATGGGTCCCACACGATCTGAATGAACGTCAAATGGAAAATCGCAAAGTCACTTGTGAAATGCTGCTTCAACGCCACGAAAGAAAATCCTTTTTGTATCGAGTTGTGACGGGTGACGAAAAATGGATTTATTTTGAAAACCCGAAGCGGAAAAATCGTGGCTTTCACCTGGCGAAGCCGGTCCTTCAACACCTAAGCCAAATCGCTTTGGCAAGAAGACCATGCTTTGTGTCTGGTGGGACCAGAGTGGTATTGTGTATTATGAACTCTTGAAGCCCGGCGAAAGCGTTAATGCACAACGCTATCGCCAACAAATGATTAATTTAAATCACACATTGATCGAAAAATGACCGAAGACATGGCAAAGTGATTGTGTTACATGACAATGCGCCGTCTCACACAGCAAAACCAGTGAAAGACACCTTGAAATCGCTTGGATGGGACATCCTTCTGCACCCGCCGTACTCCCCAGACCTGGCGCCATCTGACTATCACCTCTTCGCATCAATGGGGCATGCGCTCGCAGCGCAGCACTTCAGCAATTTCGAAGACGTTGGAAAATGGCTCGACGAATGGTTTGCCGCAAAAGACAAGCAGTTTTTCTGGCATGGTATGCATCAATTACCTGAAAGATAGACGAAATGTGTAGAAGCCGATGGCCAATATTTTGAATCAAACAAAATTAATTTCCCTTGAAAATTGCGTTTTCTTTACCAAAAAAAAAAAAAACGGCAAAAACTTATGCATACACCTGGTACATCTCTGTTAAACTGACACAGGAAAGTAACTTATGTTTCCTGCTCAATGGAAATTTTATTATCTGATTTCCTGCTTGACGCTTATCCATTATCTGCTTTGGAGAAAAAAAATAATTGATAATCAGTTAACACCTGTTAGTAACAAACTCGAATAAGAAAACAAGGGATAAATTATACATTCTGTATCCTTTAAGAAGACTGGCTACATCGATACCTAAGCTTGCCTTTCTACTTGTGGTGCCGTCAAAGTAGAGAGTCCTTGCGAAAATGTCTTCAGTTTTAAAGCCTAGTTTGATGTATCATTAGTAAAGACCGGAAGTTATGGGAAAATACAACACAAAAAATGACAGGTAAAATGGCAAAATAAATTCCCAAAATGGCACTTTATGTGGCAGGCATGAGCATATTCTTTTAACTTCTAAGGCTTCAACTTAGTATAAATAAATAAAAAAAAAACTCTAATAATTACGCAGATTAATAAAATGAATAGCAAAATATGATTAATATTATCATTGTAAGAATCACTAATTTAATTTATGATCTTGGAATTAACCATAAAGAAGACACATCGAAATTTTAAAAAGGTATACAGTATATCGCATAATTATATATTAGCAGCTTTTGTTGCACAAGAAAATCTCAACGGAAATAAACTTATGTATGCGTCCATGTGAAATAAACGTCTAACAAATGAGCATAGATCACCCTACCCTGGCTCTCGGGAAAGCAGTCCTGCTACAAAACACATAGTTCACTTCTTATTGCATGAAGCTTTTTTTTAACTTACCACCGTTGTGTTAGATTATGTCGCCTGTCTGTTAAGATTCGTTTGAGATGCGAAAATGACCTTTCAACATCTACCGATGTGAGAGGAGCGTATTTAAAGCACGCGACAACAATGGTATCCAAACCCAAGGGTGCCGATTTCTGTGTAACTTTGGTGGGGGGCATTCAGATTTTTTTTTTTTTTTTGCCAGATAAGGGTCTAAGAAGGCACATATGATACAAATCTAATTCGGATTTTGCCAAATATTGTATACTCATAAAAATAGAACACATATAATAGTATACATATAGTCATTATGAAGGCTTCCCCAGGAATAGTTATTACAGAATTTAACTATGTTTGTAAAATGTTAAAAAAAACTCCCTAAAGCATATTATCTACTAACTAATAAGAACAAAGTTTCTGCTGTTACTAGGAAATAAACTTAGGAAATAACAGAAACTAGTTATTCAGCTTTTCCAAATGAGGTTCTCTTTCTGTCCGGCTCACCCTTCCGCCGCGCTACTGCTTTATTGGACAAATATTGTTTTTCTCCTTTTAATTCTCGATCTCGAAAGGTATGGTTCAAGAAGCTTTAGTCTCACCTACATTGAGAAAAAAAAATGAACAAATTGAACAAAGAGTGAAACAGACATCACACGCAAAACGTGGTCCATTTCGAAATCTCTTGCCCTTTTATGATAATTTGGGTACGTTACATAGAATGCTATAGAAATAACTACCACTCGATACACCTGTAAGGTAACAGGCAACGAAAGAGTGACAACTACGTAAATTCATCGCAAAAGTGTATTTAGACAATCCCATACTAATCTCAAAAAAATGTTTTAGGTACCCTATTGTGTACAAAAGCACTCTGCGTGGTGTATTGAAGCAATCCACACAGCGTCAGTCATAAAGAAGCAGCATGGGGAACAAAGTGAGTTGAACAATATCGAAACTGCTCACTTTTAATTCAAATTACGTGCGGAAGGTACTGAGACATAGCCAAGCTTGTTGGAAAGCCATGCTCTAGCGTTGGATACATCATAAAGAAACACAAAACAGAATAATTATTGGGGATTCGTTCTGGTCAGCTAAGGAAACTAACTGCCCGGAATGAAACCTACATTCTTCATTCTGTGAACAAAACTCAAAGAATTAGTGATAGAGATTTGGCTACTTCACTTGCCTATGATGTGCAAGTTAATGTTATAGATGTGTAGATGTGAAAAAAAAAACTTGCGATTCAGAAACAAAACATATATATCAGAAGAAAGCAGAAAAAAAAAGTTCTAATTTCCCCAAAAATATGGATATGAATGCCTGTAATTTTGGAAAAACAGATTTTTTTTTTATTTAAGGATGAAACGAAGAGAAACTTGTATTGTAGTGATGGATATCAGGACTTGTGGCGAAAGAAGAATGAAGCTTTCAGAAAGCATAACATTGCTTCAATTGGTAAAAATGTTGGAGGATCTGTTATGATTTGGGGTTGTGTAATTTCTAATGGAATGGCCAGTTTTTATACCCTGGAAACACATCTTCTAGGTCCCATTTTTTTTCAATGAATTTTTGATTGTTTGTGGTGTAACATTAACTTGCATATCCTAGGCGAGTGAAGTAGCCAAATCTTTAGCACTAATTCTTTGAGTTCTATTCACAGAACGAAGAAAGTAGGTTTCATTCCGCGCAGTTAGTTTTCTTGGTTGGCCAGAATGGATTCTATTTCGCAATAATTCCTCTGTTTTATGTTTCTTTATAATGTATCCAACGGTAAAGCATGGCTTGCAAATAAGCTTGGCTTTTCTGACGCGGTGTGGATTGCTTCAATACACAACGTAGACTGCTCTTGTACACAAAAGGATACCTAGAACATTTATTTCGAGAGTAGTATTGGGTTCTCCAAATACTTCGAGAACGTCCTCACGTAGTCCTCACTCTCTCGTTGCCTGTTAACTTACAGGTGTATCGAGCGGTAGTTAGTTCTATAGTATTCTATCTAAGGCATCCAAATTATCATAAATGGACAAGAGATTTGGAAATGGTCCGTGTGTTACAGTTTGTTTTTCCCCTTTATTGAACTTGTGCAAATACTTTTTTACCCGCTGTATATAGTTTTCCTATTTATATATTGTATATAGAAACTCAAAATTACGGTATTAACGGTAAACAATAATTGCATCCGAACAGCAGTTTGACTGATATATTTCCTAGTTCAAGACTACTCTTACTTTTGTGTGAGTTCTTCTTCTCACTTACTTTTCTTGTATATTTTTTCTTTTTATTAAATTATGTTTGTACATGACAAAAATCAAGATGAATGATCCTTAACCCTCGGAACGCCAAGAGAATTTCGTCTCACGGGACGCCTAGATGAGTCATTTTCGACCCATGTATATTTCTCGTATCAAATAAAGTACTTGTTCAAAATTAAGATATTTTAGAGTGTGGGTGTATTCATTGTATTGTATTTGTTTATTGTATTTTATTTTTTCAAGTAGATACTACAAAATAATGAAAAATACAGAAAAATTAATACATCATATTAACCTTGTAACCATTTTCATGGCTGCACAGAAATGAAGGTACCATGCATCTCTTACTTATTTACACATATAAAGTACTACATATACAATTACCAGAATCAAACTACCTTACTCTCTCACTCTCACATGTAAAGCACACCATATATGTTGTATTCCGATTCTTGCAAATGAAGCGGTTACATTGCTGACACTATGCGGAATACGCGTCTTTACCACTACACAAGCAGCATCGTCCACGTTTCTTCGCTTCTTGATTGAGAAATTATAAAGTGTATGTCGTTTGGAAAGAGACATGTGATCAATAGAATCGACAACAACTTGTCATTTTAATACAAAATTACATTTAAAAATAGTTACACAAAACGCCAAGATTGAGTCAAATTGACTCATGCTTGATTTTCTTAAATTATTTCACAATAAGTACATGAGTTTAACGTCATTTTCTACCATAAGATTTTTGGACACGTACGTGAAGAATATACAGAATTTCACTCTTCCATTTAATGACTAATGGACAAACATAATATTTTGATTGTATGGGTCATTTATTACCCGATCTTGGCGTTCCGAGCGTTAAACGACAGAAAATAAGTTTTCATTTTTTCTTTCATTCTTTGTTTTCTTTTTCTTTTCTATTTTTACTAAATGGTCTTTATCGATGTTATGCATGAAACTCCATAAACAACACAAGCAGGTCTTTATCCAGGAGAGGGGTATTACACGTGATATAATTCATATAAGTACTATAGCACACGAGTTTAAGGGAGGAATTTATGAATGAAATATATTTTGCGAAAGGAAGATAAGCTTAGTAGAAAGGGAAAACGAATGACCATGCACAGTAGAAATAGGAGAACCGACTTCATCTTATGATTTGGGCCCTCCCATTAGAAGGCCCACTTCAACTTTGCTACCCCCCCCCCCCCCCGGGATTGGCGCCATTGCTCAAACCCACATCAACCATGCTCTCACCCTCAAAAACTAGAAATTATTCTAACTTTCTGCAAGTGCGGTTTCCACTAACAAGATGGATACACTTTTTCTTCCGAACTTCACCTTTTTCACCGGAAATATTGGACACATCTTTCATCACACCATCGAACACACTTATAGCAGCCACAAGTTCCAGATTTTGTTTTTCCGGGGGAATGACTGACGTTGGTGTGTGCGAGAAATTATAAAAGATGAATGTAAGATTATTTTTCGCATATGTCTGCCCGAGTAAATCCTGAGTAATTCTAATGGAAGAAATATCCTCTTCCTCAAATGCATTGACGATCTCCTTGATTTTATGGAAATGCTTGGCGTAATAAAAAGTTCTTTCCAACTTTGTTCCCCACCTCGTCAAAACTAGGATTGAAGGCAGTGGTACATCAGGTGCAATCTCTCTGAAGACTCTCAGCCGAGAAGGTACTTCAATAAAGATCTTTACATTTGAAATAAGTTTGTCCGAGAACAATGCACAAACTGTTTCTGCAACTCTATGCAAGCTGTGTGACAAGCATGTCAAATGTAACATTTTGGGGGGAAATAACTTTAAGTGCCTCACCTATTTTCTTAATATATGTTGCTGCATCAGAATGAGAAGAGCACGGTCATGTTTTATCCCGTCAGGCCAACGTGGATTCAGAACACTGATCAATGCTTGCGATATAGTGGAACTGTTGTTTTATTCTAGAACGTCTGCTGTCAGAATAAAAATCTTCGATGGTTGTCCAGGGTCCATGGTCCCAACGTTACAGATGAATCTACCCACAGCATCAGTGGTTTCATCTATGGAAATTAAAAATATTGCTGTCTCCAGCCTCGCTTCGAATCTTCCCAATGGCATCAATGTATGCAGCCTCTTAAGTATGTCTTCTTAAGGTAGATTCTTAGGATCTTTTTCGTTTCGGGTAAGTCAAGTCTCTACAAAAAAAACTTTTCAGAGACGGCTTTTCCACTTTAGAAACAGGGATGTCGGCCGCAACATACGCACTACACAAATCATACGCGAACTGATTGTGGCGTGAATTGGCTGGACAAAACTATGGCAAAAGTTGCTTGTCATTTGCTGTCTTGTGCTTTGTGGTACTTAAATGCTGTATCACAAAGTAACGTTTCTCAGTAAAACAGATTTTTCACAAACTTTGCAAAATAACACTGACCCATCTGTTGAGAACACGTCCGGTCCAAATTCTTTTACAAACTTAGCAGTTTTGTCTTTCAGCGAAAGTCCATCCTTTGGCATAGTGAATGAGGGACAGAAACTCACACAACGCAAAGAGACAAACAAGATTGAGTTCCCTTAACTGAAGAAATCAATTGTCTTTTGCTACCTTTTATTTTTTTCAGGAATTTGTGGCACGCGGTTGGTCAATAATACGGCAATTCAGCCCCTCGGGCGGACCAGCTAGAAACCTTAAATTCCT
Source organism: Lepisma saccharinum (assembly GCA_022664845.1). Classification (NCBI taxonomy): domain Eukaryota; kingdom Metazoa; phylum Arthropoda; class Insecta; order Zygentoma; family Lepismatidae; genus Lepisma; species Lepisma saccharinum. Next base: position 102,729 of record JAGDQP010001640.1, read on the forward strand.
TATCTCACTAACGTGAGTGACAATGCGTTCCGCTCTAACAGTTAGCAACATGACATGCGTTTCCCGTTGCAATGAAAAATTAAAAAGAAGTAGCAGTCAGGAAGTGGCAATTAATTTAATAAATGGCATTTATCAAATATTTTTTTAAAAATGGCAAAATATGACATTTATGGCATTTTGCCATAACTTCCGATCTTTAATTATTAGTTATAGATTATTAGTAGAAATGCCATCTTTTCAAAATTATACCGATAATGGCTAGCAATATATTTTTACGTACGGTTTTGAAGGTACTCATGAGCCTGATCATCGCGGGCCACCAATTGGATCACACCGAATTAAATTAAGGGCTTAGTAAATTTTCAATATTTCCTTTCAGAGGATCGTGACAGACCAAAAAGAGGTTTTGTTGCTATGAACATGGACAGTATAGAGATCTTTGATGACAGCGATGAATTGTCACCTTTTGTTAATATTGCTTCAGGAGATGAGAAGCATATAATTCCAGGAGAAAAGTGTTACAGACCTTGCACAGGAAAGCCCAAAATCTGTTACTTCTACTTTACATTGGAAGACTACATGACATACACAGAGTAAGTAATTTTACATAAAATGTATTATTATAAATTACCTAAATTTTTTCTATGATTATACAGCGACTCCAGAAGTCAGACAGAAGTGACGTTACTATCTATAAAATAGTTCGAGGTATCTTTCATTGCATATATAAACCGAAATATATGTGATAGAAAATGGTAATATTTTGTACATACCCACACCAAGGTCAAAGTTTCTTTATACAAAATATGAGAGTTAGTAGCCAAAAATATTTCGTGTTATACATTTGTTTCCAATTAGCATAATGATATTCCGTGCAATACACGCGCACCAGAACGGTCTCATGCACCACAAATATGTAGGCATGTATGAAAGGGCATCGCAGAAGAAAGACAAACGGAAAGAAACATTTCTACCGCAAGTATTATATTTTAATCGGACATGACCCCAAGGAGGTAAAAACTATACATACGAGAAATGGAGAACCTGGGGTGTTCGGTAGATGTTGACCATCAATATGGCTTGTAATCATCTCTGACAGCTCTCACAGCGATGTGGCACGCTTGCAATAAGAACGTTGATGAGGGGGTTATACCATCTCAGATTGATTGCCTAATACCTCCAGGTCGACTATCTCAGATTTGAATGATTTTTTTTTCGCTCAAGTACTATGGATCAAGTGAGGAAGAAATGTAAAATATCCCTTTTGTATTCCTTTCCACTCCAGAGATATGTTATGTCAAAGAAAGGTCGAAAATCATGATATCTCCTATTCGCGACTGTCCTTTAAAATCACAGAGTTCCATGAACAAATTTATAATTTATGTTAGAATTTTCCAAATGACATGACATTCTAATGGCACAAAGGACGAACAAGATATGAACGATTGGCACTTTCAGAGTTCAAGGTGTGATAGGCTGTATCCCCAGTCCCCCATCTTGTTTACACCATATATTATAAATCGTTAGAGGACAGAAAAAAAAATCGGAACAAACGAATGGCCAAATGAATTTTTAATTTGGAGAGCTGGAAAGGCCACCAGCCCTCCACATCGTTTTTTTATATTTCGGAAACCCTGTGGGAACAAACTATTTTTTTTAGGCAAACGGGAACAAACGAACGGAAAAAAGAAATGTTGAATTTGGAGAAGTTGGGGCCAGTCCCCACTTTGATCTCGCTATAGTTTGGAAATGGTGAGGGAACAAACGAATTTTTTTCGGGACAAACAGGGACAAGAGAAGCACAAAAGCACGACAAAAATAAATTTCGAATATGAAGAGGTGGGGGCACTTTCATATCGCTACATTTTGGAAATGGTAAGGGGACAAACGAAACACTAACAAATGGCAAAATAAATCTTGAATTTAGGGAGGTGGGGGCTGTCGTTTCACCATCAAAAATACAACGGAATCGTTCATTACAATGTGAAATATAACTCCGTTTGCTGTTGTAATAAAGCTTTACTCAATATGCAACGTACATCTTTAATCAAATGCGAACAAACCGGTAGACCTGATGATGCATTCCTAGTATATACACATAAGTACAATCTACGAAGGATGATGATGAAGCCCGGAACTCTAATTAACGAAGTTGAGGCATAAATTGCATTTAATAAATTTACTGTAATGAATAGTGCTTGAAAACAAGTGCAAATTAATATAACTTGAAAATGAACAGAAAACGGAAATGACTGAATGTTACCAACGGTTGCTTCACTCGCACCCTTACGAAATCAATCAAATGGAAACTATCTCTTACAAACTCGAAATTCAAATAATGAAATAATATCACAAGGAAAAATATCACTCTCGACAATCTGCTTAAATCTACCACATGACACATATATTTCACACAAATACCTTTTAGTTTAATAGTGGTCTGCCGTGTGGGTTTTAAGACTGAAGTTCCCAACATCTCACACAGGCGTGTCGAAAAATGGAAGAGTAAGATACCTCCGCTAATTAATATTTCAAACTAGCAAACAGAAGCTCCCAATTCCTTCACCTTCGAAATAAATACGCTCAGAATAAAACACTTACCCACACACGCAGATCAATATTCAAACTCAGCAAAATATCAAAAAACTTTTTAAAAAATTACGAGATACAAAACTGATATACACCACACATCTCCATTAGCTACGAACTGAAGCACATGCTCAACCGTGCTGTGGTCAACCCACGCAAGATGTCGATTTGTCAATCAAAACACAAAAAATTTGTATTCAAAAACGCCATGACAAATTGTACAGAAAATCACCAAATCTAGTCACAAAAAATAACGAAAAATATAACAAAATAAAATCACCTGAACTTTATACATGAAATCATTATATATGTTTCATTACAAAGATTTAAAAAAAAAGCCGTCATAGCATTATACCGGAAATGACACTACCACAAAATTCCTGTTCATACACTAGGATTACTGTCACTTCTTCTAGATCCAGGAGATCATAAATATATCGTGATTGTACTACTATTATCACCTTCAACTCTATGTTTTATAGTCATTACAGAATTAGTAATTTTATTTTTTGTTATATAGTTATAAAGATAAACAAGATAGTGATAAATATAGAAGTTCGATAGCAATACAAGTATGTTACATAATAGTTGTTGATTAAACGTTTGAAAAAATACAATCTTTGTCAGAAATAGTCAATAATTTATGATGCCTTGTTCTGTACAAGGAAAAGGCAAAATTCAAATGTTCGATAAAATAAGGTTGCCTGTTGTGACTGAGGAAAAATCTGGAAAGAGCTCAGTCGGGATGGTCGGCCACTGGGATCGTACCCATGAGTCCCACCAGCTCCCGAACACTAAGCTAACGTCTACCACTGAACTACGACGGTTCGGTCTATGCTCTAAAAATTCAAGATTAAAGAAAATTACACCAGTAATCGTAATCTTTTAAGAATAAGGCAATTTGAATTTATAACATAATATCCTGAAAAGGGAATGATAAAAACAGAAGTTTTAACTGACTGACATATCAACGCCTAGGCCAAAAGGTTTAAGCTAGAAACTTGAAATTCATAACTGAACTGGATTTAACTAACATATTTCACTGATGTTCGGTAATTGAGCAAAAGAAGGGCATATTCAAAATTCGATAGGAAAAATATATGTTCTATTTTTAAAAAGAAGAGAGACAAAAATTGCTGCCGTCACGTGGGATCAAAACTGATACCCTTAGAATAGTTTTCCAGTGCTTTATCCGCTAGACCGTACAGCCCGAAGATGGCTTCCGAGCGAGCGAAGCTGCGGGCAACAGCTAGTAATATTAATAAATTATAAATTCCTGCCCCCACATACATGTACCTTTGTTTTTAACTAATCTAAAGAGCGTCTTCTCTTTTCATGTTTTACCACAAAAACATTATATTTATATTCGTCATCCAGTGAAAATTTCGACATTTCATAATTGTGAATCAAAAAATACAAAATTGATAAAAAAAAAAAAGAAACCAATCAGCTGAGACGTTGATAGACTCTCCTTTCTATATTCTAGACATATCAACAGAATTCTTTTGCAATGGAATGACGATATTTGAATTACATTAATTCCAGATTGAAACGGCCGGGAAAAGGCCGGATCATCCTTTTCCCGACCACCAGAAAGCGGGTGGGTTTTGCTTATTTCTCGACTATCAGGAAATTACTGGGACTCCAACATTAACCGGCCAGTAGGAAGTTTTTCCCGACCATAACAAGCGTATGTGAAAAACGGTATCACATTTGAAATTATGGGAACGATCTAGCATTGTGAACGATGCATTTCCATTTGAAATCCAAGATGGCGACTTTCAAAACGGTTCTCGCGCCTCAAACTATGTAAACATGTTGTTAATCAGCACGTCTTTAGCGCGGAACACTAACCCACGAGTTGGCTACAATGAGGGACACTTGGTCACTAATATTGTAAGGTATCTTTTCTTGTAATGCGTAAAGAAGCCAATAATTGTCCTGTAAAATAAATATGTTTAAGGCCATGAATGTGTTTACTTGTTCCTTTTTCAAAATAAATATTGAGTGAAATTATTTTAATTAGTTTTTCCAACAAAATCATAAAGTTTCGGAAGTTTCGCGACACACTTAGCACATCTCGCGACAAAGTAGTTTGCTACTGCACACCGGTTGCGACTCAGTGGCATAGAATAACGAAAGAATATTTTTTTTGCAAGATTTTACCCTAAATCCTATTTTTTCTGTACTAATTTCCCAAACGGATTACATAATCTGAAGAAGAATGCTTAAGGGGAAGACAAAATTGATGACCGCCGATGCGAAGAAATAAAAGGTGAAATATGGAAGTATGATGAGGTTTTGAATAAAAACAAACTATTTATTCATTACGGTTATTTATTTATTAATTTAAGTGCCCCATACATATATTAATTTTCCTGTTTTACTTCTACTCGGCACTAGTCTCTCTTTTGGGTCCACCCTGAGAGAGACGCTTTACATACCACTGCACCAATAGAACAAACAGAAAAGTAACGGTCCAGGGATTTTCCTCATAGCTGTCACACCTCTCTCCGCTACCTGAATGAAATCAGGTAATTATCCATGGCAATGTGGCCAACAGCGAACTCCCATTAAATGCATATGTTTATTACAGAAACGGAAATTATTTACATAGTATTATACATTCGCCTCGCTCGCTAGTCTTCAAGCATAGTCTTGCTATTCTGACAGACTGGCTTAAGAGTTCTCTTAGAAACGCACCAGTCTGTCTGTACCTTGATATCTACTCTGTCTGCTCTAACTGTCTGCTATACTAGTCATAACACATCAGCTAAGGGTTCGGCGACGGATTGCAAGGAGTGCACAACGAAGATCTGCGGCTCTGCGGAAGTGAATAGTGAGGGAGCGCGACGAGACGTGTGCTACATACATACACTACACGATCATACACTTATATACTACACTACTTTATACATACACATATTCCCTATTTCTTACATTCATACATTTTATCCACTATATACACGTTTCCTCTCTTCCCTCTTTCTTACTCTTCCTTCCCAACTTATTGCCCCATATCTGTCCCAACACGACCGGATTAGACCTTTTTACACTGGTTAGACCTTTCAACCCTTACTACCCGATTTTGACATTTTAATCCTTTTAAATATTTTTGTCACTACCGCTTATTCCGGGTCACACGCTAAATTCGGTTGCTTAAAGGCTATATTTAGTACTCTTGCTTATTCACATTACTACTAATTAGCATATTACTTGTATTGACTGGAAGCAAAGGTTCATGGCCGGTTCCATCTCCTCGTGCCGAGGAGTCGAATAGAATAGAATATAATAGAACACATTAGCTAACCATTCTACAAGAGTCACAGCGCAGTAGTTCCAGATACAATGACGTGGCAGCCAGAAGTTCAGTTTACTCTTTACAGTTTAACTACTACAACTACTGATACTATTAATTTTACTGCTGCTGCTGTTCTAACTGTGATAACACTAATTCAACTAATACGGTTGACACTACTCCTGTATTTGAAATAATTCTACTCTTACCATAACTGATGATATTAAACATTTCTTCAGCTACAGACTCTCTCTCTCTCTCTCTCTCTCTCTCTCTCTCTCTCTCTCTCTCTCTCTCACACACACACACACACACACACAACATTGCAATTACTACTCCGTTTAATACTAACTTTATTATAAGTCCTACTATCAACATTTTTACTGCTGATACTTTAGTACTAAAAAATGATTAGAGTACTGCTCTACACCATCATACTAGCTTGCGTTGGAATATGTTCAACCGTACTCATATGATTTGCAAAATATAAGTTTGATTGAAATAGGTTTAATGTTTAACGGGATACACATAGATATGTTTAAAACCTGTCTCTATACCATGGAAATAGAATTATTCTAAAATATTAATACAACTAAACCATTTTAGTTCAGCTTATCGTCAACTTAAATTCGTTTGGATTTTGATTTAGGCATTTCCAACTGTTGCATCGAGCGTGAATATATTTATTAACTTAGTCTTGTTACCATGAATTTAAACGTCAAATTTATAATATAGCTGTTACATTGAATATAGCTATCTATATTAAGGGTAGTTCCCTAATGAGTGTAGTCGAATCGGTTCAATCGCTGTCATGGGATGTGCGAAAACGTGTTTAAATGGCAGTTTCCTTACCAACGGAAACGGGTTTCGAAACGTTCTTAGCGCACCCGTATGGACGTCAGTGAATGAGAGAAGATATAGGGTTTGTCCTATCTGTCTGTTTGTCCTCCCTTAGTACTCAGCAACTACACGTCCTACAAAATTGAGTCATACACCGTTGGATTCGTCACGATCTCAAACGATGGGGAAAATTATTACTTTGACACTAAAACTGACAAATCTATTTCATTTACTTAGTTTTCTCCCTTTTCCTATGTATTTTCACATAGTATATTTGCACCCCCCCCCCCACACACACATCTCAGTATCTACAAATCACACAGAGACGAATGATACTCCATTAGATTCGTCATAGTCTGAAACAGTGGGGAAAATTATCAGTATGACTTTAAAGGTGGCAGATGATTTTCAATCGCTTGGTATGCTCCATTTGTTTTCCTCCTAGATTCAGTAACTACAAATCCGACAGTGACGGACACTGTTGGATTCGCAATGGTCTCAAACCATGGAATAACATATCACATAAGCTTTAAAACTGGCAGCTCCTTTTCAATTGCTTAGTATTATCCATCTGTATTTTTCTTTGTCCCCCGTGTATATCAGTAACTGCAAGTTACACAGAGATGAGTGATGCACCGTTGGACTCATCGTGGTCTGAAACGATGGGAAAAATATAATTTTGACTCTAAAACTGGCAGGACCTTAAATTTAAAACTTTTAAATCGCTGTAGTCGATCAGTGGTTTAGCTCCCCAAAAGGTATTAGAAACCATTATTTTTTATGTATTTATCCCCCCTACCCTTTTGCCACAGTTGTATTGTTGTTCCTTTACGACATTACTTTCTATGGAATTTTGTTCATTTTCGATCATAAACTGGAGTTCGTATAAAAAACATTCAATTTGAGAACATTTTCATGGTGAAATTTGTGTTCTACACGTAAGAGTACCTACGGAAATGCATCTGATAACTCATTTAGTTAATATAGAGTTTCACTTTCAAGGTTGATTTTACAGCTTAAAAGTCGCTCAAATTACACGACTGGACTTACTCGGGACCCTTTATATGACAGAGTGCAAGTCTTTGCGTGTTATGTTCGCTATCTATATGCTTCAAATAAGCTCAACAAATATGTCCGAAGTCAAAATTCGCTGAAAAGCAGAAAGAGTTTCCTTGTTAGTATTCTCCATCCGTATGTTTCTTTGCCTTCCCCCTAGATCTCAGTAACTACAAGTTACACAGAGATCATTGATGCACCGTTGGACTAGTCATGGTGTGAAACGATGAGAAAAAATATCACTTTTACTCTAAAACTGACAGGTCCTTTTAAATCGCTTAGTATTCACCACTTGTGCCCCTAATAGATATATGTAACTACAAGTCTGACAGATATAATCTACACCGTTGGATTTGTGATGGTCTGAAACGGTGAAGAATTCTATGAATGTGTCTCTATAACTGGCAGGTTATTTTTAATCGCTTCGTATTTTCCATTTGTGCTCCTACCAGATATCATCAGCCACAAGTTCGACAGAGATAAGCCACGCGCCGTCGGGTTACTCATGGACACCATTGAAAATATCTTTGACTGAAAATGTCATGCCCCGGCATTGGCTTAGACTTTATCATTGTTCCTATGACTTTAGAATACGTTATAAGATAATTTTAATTTACACGGGAGCGCTTTGATTTTGTCTACAATAAAACCATTACTTACCTTGTTTTGTGAATAAGTCTTGGAATGTAAAATAAAATGCAGAACCATTTGCTTCTCATTGGTATTACTTTCCATTAGAAAGCGACAAAAAAAAGGGGGGGAACGTGATGGACTATCTCAAATGGCATCCCCAAACGCGTATATTACGAATGAACAAAAGCACCGTTGCCTCAATTAGCTCAATGTTCTCCAGAATTACGACTCACAATTTTCGGACAAGAGCAGAGAGGCAAAACGTCCAATTTACTTGGTCGAAATTGATCATATTACGGAACATTCTTATGGACTATACATTTATTAATTAATAAGTTACAGAGAGAGAGGGAGAAAGAACAAGAAGAATGCCTAACTAATGCCTAATTAATGATACCATAGAAGGTACAGAGTGTGACTGAAAACTTTGAGTTAGTTAATACTCATAGGAAAAATAAAGCTATGTTACTGAGGTAGTGCCAAGAACAACTCCATATCAGTAGCATGGAAAAGACAATGATAGGTTACTTGCAGAAGTTACTACTTCATATTTCTTACCAAAACATAGAAAACGTATAGAATATAATAGAACTATCATATTTGTATTTCACATTAGTGATCATTTATATTTTAATTTTGTAAAATATATTAATGTAGTATTTACTTACAGTGCGTGTAGAAACTGTACCAGAAATATCGAAGATTGTTATCGGCCACAATGTATTACTGGAGATGGCTTCGAAAGTGCAATATCAACTGTAAATAGAGAGTTCCCAGGTCCACCTATACACGTAAGTTTCGAATTCGTATCTTGCAAAGTACATACTACTCATTTCAGTCATTTCAGTTATTCCAAATGCACGTTTGATGTTTAAATTCATTTAAGTGTATTCTGCTTAAGTATATGTTAATAATTTCAGCAAATAATGACGCGGATATAGTTCCTTTTTCATTTTTTCTGTTTTCGAACTGCCAAGTAAGAAAGCTTAGTTATATTGATCGAGGTTTAACCCTGGAATTTCGTACATTTACGAAATCTTTAGTTTAATCCTGGATTATTCCATGATATATGTTGCTAGAATAGTTAATTCACGTGATCTTATATCTTGTAAAATCCTACTTAATTTGATGTACGAATCAGCAGTGTTTTATGCAACCAAGCATACTAATGTAAAAGAATTCTATGACGTGCTGTCTCTATTACGTTTTCGACTTTACTGAATTTTTTAGCACAAAAGAGATAATGTCTTACTTAAAACATTAAACGAAACGCGTTGTTGTAATAGTTTCTTGTATACTTTATGAATTCACCTATGATTTCCTCAAAGACAATATTTTCATATTATAATGCATTGATATTAAATATAAACTTTCGTGAATTTTCTGAAGCAACGAGATCGTCGTTTTTACACTTTTCATGGAAATTTACAATGAGTGTATTCCTTCAGCACTATCTTCCTCTGTTGCAATATTATACTGTATATTTGAAAAACAAAGTATTCCTAAGAGACGCTATATTTAGAGTTAATTTACAAAGTGTCAAATATGACGTTGATACAAATAAATAACCACGTTCAGATGTGAGTGCTAGTCGTCACTATGACACATTTTACAAAACTATCTTACTGCCGTCCATAGAGTTCTTCTATGCCTTAGAACACTAATTAATTCTTTCATTCCTCTAGTGTGCAACATATTTATTACCTTCACGTGTTATCTTTTGCATTACATGTAACAAGGACCTTGAAATTCACAAAGCGTGACGAAGAAATACGTATGGAATCACAGACTGAAAAATAATAGTTCTTCCCTCTGCAGCGAGGACAGAAAAAAATGCAGAAAGCTTCCGGCTGAACAAATGCTTACACGAATCCTTCATATGTACGTTCAAAATATTTTCTTCTTTCACACAGAAAATCCACGTGCAAACTTTTCAAAACATACACCAAGTACAGTAACATTTAACTCCTTTGAAAATAAATATAACTAATAAGATAATTAACTTAGTATTAATAAATGAATGAAGCTATAAAGCCATCAAGAAAATACATTTCTTACCGAAAACAAATCAAATTTCAGATATCCACGTGATCTTTTTGTCTATCTCAGACATACATATTTTTTAATGGACTAATTCTCTGGCTTACGGAACTCACAAGTTCATTGCCGCAGTAACAAACCTTTACCATTGGATTTTATCCTGGACAAAACCAAATTAGCTTTTATCACGAACACCTAGCTCTGGAAGATACATTCTAAAGTAATATTGCTCTTCGAACGACGTCTCGGTCTTTAAAATAGGCTCTTTGCCTCAGGCTTCACAACGAGGATTGAATATAATCGTTTCTTGCGCTATACGAGCTATATAGCTAATCGTTTTATAACATCTGGTGAATATTGCAGTCTGTTGAGTTCTTCGTTTCCTCGGCCATTTTCGAAACCTTATTTTAAACACTCGAATGGTATGCTCATCTGCCAGGGCCGTATCCAATTTTTTACAACCAGGAAATTTTACCGGCAGAAACAGTCGAGTAACAATACCAAATTTCATTGTTACTTTCATATATTTCTATATACAGTGAAACCTCTAGTAAGGGACACCTCTATAAAGCGGACACCTCCTATAACGGACATATTTTGTAATCCCCGACCATAGCTATAAGAAGAAACGTATTGGCAAACTTCCCTAACGCGGACACTCTGTATTGCGGACACTGACAGTGTTTTCTGTCATTTATAGACAATATTTACCTCCCTATAACGCCCTAAAAAGTGTATTGCGGACACTTTCATAGTGATTTAAGGATAAACCGCGGATTGTCAATATGCCGACTGTCATGTAGAATGGATGAACAAATTGCCTTCTACAGTTCGTAATTACATTATGAAAAACATTTTCAACGCTGATGGAACTGGACATTTTTTCGTGCACTTCCGGCTAAACAATACGCTTGAACGGAGAAATGTACTCCAATCGGATGGTAAAATAGCAAAAGAGCGGCGCAAGACATCGAAGAGGAAATGGAAGAGAAGAAACCGTGTGAAGTGAAAATTTGCACAAAAACAACCAATTTCTCAATTTTTGGAGTATTTCTACTTCTCTCTCTTTCTCTTTCTCTCTCCATGAAGAAGTCGCAAACATACGGAAGATGTAATATGTAGTGATTATCGAAAAGTGAAAAAAAATATAAAATGTTATTTGCAAGTTGTGCTCTGAACATAAAGTTCAGGGTAATGTAAAAGATTTTAGTTATATTTATACAGTATAATAGCTTCATCCACCAGTGAAGGTTATATATGACATTGCTCACTAATTTATGTAAGAAAATATTGAAAACTCTGTAAGGCGGACACCTCTCTATAGTGGAGAATCTTCGATTCCCCGTGGCTGTCCGCTTTAGAGAGGTTTCACTGTATTTTGAAGGTAAATTTTAATTCTTTTAATATAAACTTTTTTATCCTAATATAAACCCTAGCCTGCAACGATGTTGCATTGGACTGGTTGCAGAACACTTAGCATTTAGGTGACAAAATATCAGTTTGTGAAAAAGAATCCGAACACCGAAATAACTAAAATAACTTATAAAACAAAACTTTTTAAAGACATACATTTCTTAAACAATAAACAATTCTTACTGAAAAGTAAAATATAATTTTGTTTATGCATGACTAAAAAGAAAAGTATGCGGCGCACCAATTGAAGAATTTGTAAAGTTTGTGTATGAGACTGTGCCTCATGCTTTTCATCTGCGGTCCGCGTTTTTAAATACGCGATTATAGCCAGTTGATCCAGAGGATTGAGTTTGTTATTGCATTTACATAATAGAATAAGACATGTCTTATAACGTAAGAGGTGCTAGTTTACTGTATTAATCAAGTATTTTGAGACTGAACGTTTAGCGTAGTAGACCATTACTTAAAATACTGTACCATTGCAGTAATTAAACACATGCTACTGTTTGCTGAAAATATGAGGACAATGGCTCTTGGCGAACAAGGAACAAATAACTGAACTAAAATGGAACACTCTAATTTTCGTTATATTTCTATTTTTATGTTTCTTCTAGCTCACAAATTCCTTACTGCTCCTCGTCTTGCTGTGTCATGCAGCTACATTTCTTGCACCGTCACCAGTTCTCCTTATTAGGAAATTTCGAATCATATAGCCCAGGAAATATAGGAAAAAAAAGGCCAAATGTCTGGAATAATTAGGGGTAAGCTGAATTTTGGCCAGTTGTTACATCACTACTAGAGGTGCATTTTCCCAAACCTCCCCGCCTCTCCCCACCGTGCTCCCCCCAATCGCAACAGAAGTACAAATTTATCCAGATTTTCAGAAATTGTATTATATATCAGTAATCGATAGACATAACGACCTGATTCTCTTTTTGTTATAATTTTTAGATGACAGGTTAAAAAAAATGTTTATCATGCGTTTTGCGCTATTGCTAGTAGTTTTGCTGTAATTTAGATCTAAAGCGCAAAAAAAAACTATATTTTGCTTTCAATCTTTACATTTTTTACGGTGTAGCTTGTTTTAAACTAACAATATCGTAAACCTGTTCGAAATAAAATTTGTTTCCTGTTTCATAAGCTTGAAAATTATTTATATATCAATATGGTTGAACAATTATTGTGTTAGCTATTGAGGTAGCAATGACGCGCAACAGCGCGCGAACAATGCTTTTCCTTCTGTGTGCCCTATCCACACGAGGCAGTTGTGAGCTGTCGATGATTATGACAGCTTGTCTTTGCTGTGTAGTTGCAAGTAAAATAGGTGATGAATTGGTAGTGTATTTTGACGGTATTTTCATGTGACATATCACCTACCCACATAGCATGTCAGCTTGCAACAAGGTTGCCAGTCACTTGCTTCGAGTTTGTTAAGCTTGATATTGTGTTGAACTTAATAAGCAAGCATAAAATACACTTGTTGGAAAACAAGTGACTTGGTTGTTATAACGAATCTAATTCAAGCGTGCTGGAACCAGCAGCTAAGCAAGGAATCTTTTCATACTTTAAATTGATTTGATTCTTTTGTTGCACTTCCACTCTTGTCTCAGTGCACTGAAGTTTCATCACGTGCCAGGCCTATAAATTTCGCCACATACGTCTCTTGCGATCTATGGACTAACAAGGGAACAGTTTATATTGATAGTAGCATTGCCCAATCAAACAGTGCGCAATCGATAGAGGAGTGAAACAAAGTGAGAAATCCAAAGTTTTACGTGCCGACATCCAGAAACACAGGAGATACAGAGGAAAGAAGGATCGAGAATCATGTAAAGACAGCAATGCAAAAGATACATTGACACAGAAATAACTTCAAAATGATTAAAGTAATCAAAATGAGACTTGCACAACAGTATAGTAAGCAAACAGTGTACCCACAGACATGCTCAATAAAGTCATATGGAATGCAGTGTTGCCAACTGAGCACAAAATGAAGTTTTGTGAAATGGCACGGGACACAAATGATAACATCTATAAAATCGAATTATGATTAGAACCATACCTGTGAAGTCTTGATGTACAGTGTTGCCAACGTTTGAAGATAGGCCTATATGAATGCCAAAAGTGTAAAATCTCGGATGTAGAAGAGTGCATACAGTACACGATTCGAACGAGTTGAAACCAAAATATGAGACCACTAACAAGAATATAATAACGGACGAAGCAGTGTTGCCAACGTGGAAAATCAGAATAGTATCAAACACAACACACAAGCTGAAATGATCCAGGCTTTTGGATGGCCAATGATCCACAGGCTCGCTGCTGGTGCACATGTTCGATGTCCGATTGGAGCGTTCTGCATATTTTGGTTTCAACTCGTTCGAGTCGTGTACTGTATGCACTCTTCTACATCCGAGATTTTACACTTTTGGCATTCATATAGGCCCGTTTTCAAACCTTGACAACACTGTACATCATGACGTCATAGATATATGGTTCTAATCATAATTCGATTTTATAGATGTTATAATTTGTGTCCCTTGCCATTTCACAAAACTTCATTTTGTGCTCAGTTGGCAACACTGCATTCCATATGACGTTGTTGAGCACGTCTGTGGGTACACTGTTTGCTTACTATATTATTGTGCAAGTCTCATTTCGATTATTTGATCATTTTGAAGTTATTTCTGTGTCAATGTATCTTTTGCATTGCTATCTTCACATGATTCTAGATCCTTCTTTCCTCTGTATCTCCTGCGTTTCTGGGTGTCGGCACGTAAAACTTTGGATTTCTCACTTTGTTTCACTTCTCTATCGATTACGCACTGTTTGATTGGGCAATGCTACTATCAATATAAGATGTTCCTTTGTAAGTATTAATAGTGCTTTGAAGACGTACTCGGACGCGTTGTTCCGTGGTCTAGTGACTACATCATCGGATTGGTGGGCCAGCGGCCCTCCGTTCGATTCTATCCAGAACAACGTTTTTATTTTCATAAGAAGTACAATATATTTCCTTTCTAGTTCTGGCAAGGATACTTCAACCTTGATTCTTGTAAACCTTAATTCTTGTAAACTAGAGTGCTTGATGCAACATTGCTTAAACCTTTTGGCTTTAATTACTAAACTTTCATAAAGTCATTTCATTTGTCAAAGTAAGCTTGATTAACTTCTGAGTCAGATCGACATTGCTGTGTGGGTAGTGAAATAAAAGAAGGTACTGTGAAGTTTAAGTTATTTCTTTGCTCAGGGAAAGCAAATAAAACCTTAGAGAATGTTTACGATCTGAACAAAAACACCAGAGGTGCAAAAAGTGGAGCCAAGTTCTTTAGCCCTAAAAAGGTGTAAAATGGGAGACGGATGAACCAAGTTCCTTGGTGACAGCATGTAACAGGAACAAAGGAACTTGGCGCGAGCTGGCAACAGCCCTAGGGTTGGTGGCGATGGACGTAGTGGGTTTAGGATCCCCACCACCCTTATAGCTTGAGGATCATGAACCTTGCCACC
>JAGDQP010001641.1:0-53445 GCA_022664845.1 Lepisma saccharinum
AAGACAGTGCCATATAATAATATTTGGTTGTTGCAACTTGTCCTTAAGAAGTTTTCCAACACCAGAGAACCTACCAACCATCACATTTGCCCCATCACAAGCTATGCAAATTAGGTTTTTCCGAAGACACGTGTATCTTAAAGCCCCTCGTACACGATTCAATAAACATTGAATCAAATTCTTGAACAAGAAGTTGGATGAGTGCGTACACGATCCAACTGGTATAATCAAAGGGTTGTATCCAAGTAGTGTTGAAAGTGCTTGGATGATGCTCGTACACGATTCAATAAGTTAAGCGGAAGTGTGATAGAGCCAAAAGCACGTGAATCGATTTGCACTTTCTGCGTTGAAAGCGGGAACATGGAGTGAATGTTAAACATGATATGCGTCGCTTGTAATAAAATAACCTGATTAACGGCTGCGATTCCGTAGTTGGTGATGCCTCGAACATCGACTTTTTATTGCTTTATTCAAAACTCTTTTCAATCCTTATAAATTTCTATTTATTTCCGGTTACACACACTTCTATAAACATCTAACGACAACTAACAATCCAAAGTGAAAATGCATATTTTCTTATTATTTCATTACATACGCACTCCAGTTGATCAAGATAGCGCCATGTGGAGGCATACTAATCGTGACACTTCGTGTCGGAATAGATTTATTTGCGTTCATTACTACCTGCAGATTGTAGGGATGCGGCGGAATATTAATAGGATTGCGTCGTATTATGAATGACACATTATTTGCTACAAAAATCATGGCCACAATGTTGAATAAGCAAAGGTGGGTTAAAGAAGGTTAGATTTTTTATTATATGCGATGCATGGTTTAATGTGCTCGCTCACCAACGTGGAAGCAGCCAAGTAGTTCCAAGTACTTTTCGCTATTTCATGCACGGTTTAATGCTCGCTCAGTAATGTGGAAGCAGCCAAGTAGTTCCAAGTACTTTTCGCTATTTTACTCTAATTTAATACTTTCATGACTCGAAACTTTGTTATATTTTAAGTTACAACACTTTCACATACGTTGGAAAAGATTACATTGTTTTGTGCCGTATAGTAAAGTGTACCCAGATACTTCTATGTTTAGCAGCTTTGAACTTCCTACATACAGTAAATAAAAACTCGACCTTTCCACATAAATTATGAGCAACTCAGTGGCATTTTAAATATTAATATTCTACTGCTTCTAAATACAATATAATACTTTATTGGAATTATAGTAAACCCTCTGTATCAATTTCTATTGCAATAGTGATTGTACAAAAACTAAAGAAGAAACATCAGGTACACTTTACCTCAGCAAGATACGATGGAATTTCTTGTAGCGAAACTTTATCTTATTTTATTTTTATTTTCTGACAGTATCTTTATTTCGCATCATAAAAACAAGGGCTTAAAAATTCTCTGCTCCATGTTTACATTTTAATTTCTAGCATTCCGGAAGCACAGTTGTCACGTGTTCAAGTCACCAGCGATGTGATTGGTAGATCACTGCGTTGAATTCAATAAAAATAGGACAGGTTCTAAATAGGACGAATTGGATGAGAAGACTTGAATTCAAGAGATTTCCTGTGTGGAGTCTCTAACTCGTGACGTCATTTTCATCCAATTGCTTGTTCAACGCTGTTGTTCAAGCTTTATTGAATCGTGTACGAGGGGCTTAACTCATAAAAATACAAATAATTTAAAATTTCATTGGCTATTGCGTTTGCTTTCTGATCACTGAGAGTTACTAAATCAAGAAAAACTATGTCGTCTTTACCATTTAGGGTGGTTTTAATGTACATGATTAAAACCGATTCCCTGCCGAGAGTTGTTGATTCGTTTATCAAGAGAGACAATTTGTGGTCTTCAGAAGTTAACTTCATTGTTAACATCTTCTTCATTTCAGATTATATGTGTTTAATATTATTTCTGTAGTACTATAACCAGAATGAAGAGTTAACCCCACATCAATACCATTTTTCCTTTGCAAATCGATTCCTTATGATCACTGAATTGTCTGTCCTTCTTAGCTAAATAATATGAAATATTGAAGATATTTTCTATCGCATCAATTTGAATGTTCCTCTTGTTTCGAAGCAGCATGTACAAATTTCTGCTTTTTTTTTTTTTTTTTTTTTTTAGATTCAGTAAGAATTTCTGTTACCTTTTGACGCGCTATAGATAATTGTGGGCCGAAATTTTTGTTCTTAAAGACTTCAACTGTTGTTCTTTATTTGTGCCTTTAAATGAAACTTGACACTTAACCCATTCTTTATTTAATGTTAATCCCTGACTTTTATCATTCTCTAAATAACATACGGAACAGCAATAATCACACCCTAAACATCCATTTCTTGCTATCAACCATGTATGTTTTCCCTTACGCTCCAACCACTGTTCCCCAGAGGGGAAATCAGAATTCGAAACATTACCTGTATTGACTTCATGTAGTAATGCCATTGTTGCCGATTCTGAGGTGGTTGTTGCGGCGTCACTTACGTGTGAAACACTCGGCGAAGGATGAACACTATGTACAGCCACTACTGCAGAATCACTAGCGGAATCTTATCACAACTACGATCCATTGTTGAGAGCGAAAATGCTGGAGGCGTCAGTCTTAACTTTCATTGCCAAATATATTACATCAGTTAATATGTTTTCGATATAGGCTAGGTCTCTGTATATTTTAAGGAAGATGTTTAAAGAAAACATGTTATAACAAATATAAAGAAGCTGTGCGGTCCCAGGGGTTAAAAAAGTACAAGGGCGCTCACGGGGGTTAACAAAAAGTACCGGGGCTGCGCATGGAGGAATTGGGATTCCTCCAAGGGGCTGCGCCCTGGCACCACTTCACCACTGGACACCATTCAGCTTTTAGGAATACTGAAATGAGGTAAAAATGAGAGATCTCAAACTGGATGTGAACGTTAGATATCCAGAGTCTTGCAAACTGGTCCAAAGTTCCAGTGATAAGTAAAGACCAAAAGACACTGCAGAAGGTCAGAAACGGCGTTGTATGAACTTCGAAGTGATAAACTAAGTTTCTCCAACTACTTCCTACGTACTATCCTACTTCCAGTGTACCTTATAGGTACATTAGGAATTATCTAAGGCCTTTGGGTCGCTTTCATAGATAGGTACTCAAGCTAGAGCTTGTGAACTGTTTCGCCAAGTCTGTAGCAATCGTCTCAAGTATGACATGATCGTTGAAGGTTTTTCACTGTAATTTGCCGGGCCGTGTGCATTAAAAGTTTGAAAAACCCTCACCTATGCGAAACACTCTGGATTAATTACTGTCGCTAGAAGTTCAATTTTCGTAAAACCTTATTTGTCTCTTTCTGACTTGTCTTAATTTTTTTTTCTACGTAGCGACTGCACTTTTATTTCTCCATTCTGAGAATGAACGATTGTTCCATTATATTGCAGCTAACCATTTGATTATGTATGACATACATCAGATGTTTCCCCGGAATGGCTGCCGAATTCTGTCTGTTATGAAATGGTTTGTTGGTACATCTTTGTGTTTCTAGTGCCGTCTAGTGGATGATAATAAAAGTTAAATATCCGCCATGACAGCTGACTTTTGTGGTTTTGGGTGAACGTCATGTCACACGGAAAAGATAAGACAAATGGCCGATTCTTTCTTTGGTTTTGACACTTCGTTAGCGGTTAGTATGATTTTTAAAACACACAAGGAAACATACGACACTCAAGTAGAGACAGGCAGGCCATTACATGTTTTGTTTATAGTATAGTTTCCAATACGCATTTCCTTTCGAATAGCCAAAGGGAGCATCATAGTAACGTTCAACAAGTTTTTTTTTCTTCCTTTCAAACAAATAAATTATTGTTTGAATGTTACTTCGTTGTGAAGATTTATATACCGTAATAAGCGTGCTGGTTTAATTATCTAGCAGTGACTATCTGGGTGGAATAAGAAGTTTGCGTAATTGTTCGACACGACAGTTTCCTTTGTAGTAGTGTACTGTTGATCGTGTTTCCACGCTATCATGTGTATATTGGAGATGGTATGTATTATTTCGTAATGCATTTGTTTCTAACATCTGTCTACACATCGTCGCCGAATATCACACATAGGAACGGTCCAATTTGATTAAATGCAAGCTGAAGCAAACGTGAATGTAAGTTGTGAAAGTGCGACTGTTGACCAGTTGTGAAGGTTGTAGTACTTCGAAAAATATTTTACGTCTAATCAAGGATTATGTGCTTTGTAATGAATTGAAAGCTGGTAATACCTGAAATAATGTTCAGCTTGGCAGTTACTGTTGATATTAACCATCGTATTGTGCTTAATACGTATTTTAATAACCATTTGTTAGAATCAAAATGGATGGGTTAAATATACTATCGCCGGACCAATTTCAACAAATTTACAGAATGAATTTAGGCAATTCGGTTTGTGATGAAATTCGAGTGAAAGTGCTTTAGCAAATAAATAACGAAATAGTTACAATTTGTACATTTTTTTTTTATTGTGTGGTCCGGCGATAGTAAATAACTGCCGTCAAGATGTTTCCGGACAATATATTTTGCAGGGTCTACTAGGGTGTAGTTTTGTTTATGGCATCTGCAGTAGCTATGAATTATTTGGGAATATCACTATGGAAGAAATAAGGTAGTACGTTTATTACTCCTTGTGGTTTTCATGTGTAACTTAGGGAGTAAGATTTCTCGTAGTGTTTTTTGTGTGTGATGGGAAATAATTGGTTAGGATATGCATTCAATTTAGTAGCAAAGTACATCTACTGGACTTTGAATTGTTTTTGTTGTTTTTATGCAAAGATATTCCCAAACTAAAATCGGCATTACTTCCGAAGTTGGTCGTCCGTTTGGTTTTCGACTAGAAGCCTGATAAAAGCTACGAAAATTTAAAAATCGTCAATTTTTACATCCAGTTCACTGGTTTTCTGTTTCTTTCTGTTACCGCGGAGGGTGGGGATGTTTACATTTATTATTAATACTTGCTTTCATTCATTTTTCGTACATTATCTTAAATTAGTGACCATGGGAACGTGGGGGTTAGGTAAGGTTTGGTGCAGTCATGTATATTATCAAAATATATTTTCATATGTTCATAATTATTATTAATAATTGCTTTATTGCATTTTCGTAGATTCTCTTCAATTACTGACCATGGGAACGTGGAGGTTAGGTAAAGTTAGGTGTGGTCGTGCATCTTTACACTTTTTGTTCTCATATACGTCACAATTCTTTTCGTCGGAACATAGCTTACCACGCTTCTGCAATTTGTTTTTAGATTTATTAAACCATAACTTTCGCACAGTTTCAAAGATTTTCCTTATAGCCGTATAGTTTCACAAACTGCAATGTTGTTAACTCACATCCTGGGTAATGTCCCTCTACACCTGTAGCCATGTTCACAATATAAATGATCGTAACTTTCCCATAATCCAATCATGCGGTAACCTTCCGCCAAGTAATTCCCTCCGCTTCCCAAATAGTTCCATGTTTATAACCGATTATAGAATAAAATAAACTCAACTTCCGCTCTTCTTATATATTATCAGCAACACAAACGAGCAAATTATTCATTTCTTCCCTGTAAATTTTCTAAATTTTACTAGAAACGGACGACCAACTTTGGAAGTTAACCCTTAAAATCCACCGTGTAACCGACACCTGGTATTACTTTAGCTTACGTCGGGCGTGATTTTTCGAACGAAGTAAGTAACAGGTTCATTAATCGAAATCATGGTAATGCTACGTCATAGTGACAAGTTTATTTCCATATCTTCACTGATTTTTGCTACTAAAATCAACGAAAGTACGTCGAGTAAGCGATAGCGAAGGTTAGAAAGACCCAGGTTAGGTCATTAAATGCAATGCATATCTTGAATGTGACACCACCTGTGACTGCTCCATTTGTGGTTCAAAAAAGAACTCTCGAAACCTGGTACATAGCTTGCAGTTTTTTTTTTCAGTGAAAGTATTTTACAGAAATTACGGATTATGTTCATAAATTGTATTCTGTACGTAGGCATTGATTTTGTTATACTATATCTAACGTGAACTGATTTGAAATCTGAAATGTATGGGGTAGACTAGTTATCGTATCACTCATCTTCATTTAGTAAGGATTATCATGTACCACAGAGAGCTTAGATCAAGCATTTTGCCAAGCAACCTTCTCGAGAGAGCTTTAGAAAATATTACTTCTTGATTGGTTTCCCATATATAATTTATCTTGTAATAGAGTGGCTTGTATTTTTGCCCTTCGGGGATAGTCATATGAAACGGCACCCTGGTTATTAAAAGTTGACTACCTTGTGTTTCATTATAACTATTACAGTCCAACATTAGGAAACACTTAACCACAAGCCGAGCGGTCTGCGGCGGTAGGCCATCGGGTCTAAGGTCCCGGCAGTGGCGTTGGTGTGGATTTTAACAGCTAAAGGCGAATCGTGACTGGTCGAAGTCTAAAGTTACTAGACTGGCCCATATAAAAAAACATCAAGTTTACCAAAGGTTTACTTAATCACAAGTTAAAACATGTTGCTCAGTTTGTTTTCGTGTCGCTCTGTACTGTCAGTTTTGTCTATGTATTGATTTTTCACTAGTGCATTTTGGGTCGACACAGCAATTCAACTCAGGGAAAGAATTTAGTCAGTAGTCCAGGAAGACTCAATTAAGACTATAATAGTACTGCAGTTTAGCTACTTGCGACGTAGAGCACTGGAAACGACTCAAAATTCTAAGTTTTATGTTCCTATATCCAGGAAACCTACTAAAAGACGTGGGAAATAACAAAAATAAGACCTAATATGGCAGTTAAGATGTGCTCATAAAGGGGCACAAAACCCATGTTTAAAACGCGAAACAGTTAGTCCTTTTTTCTATAGTCCATGATTTTGCTTCAAAGACAATGAAAAAGTATGAAAATCACGTTATTCCAACTGCATTGTATTCTATAGAAGATAGGAGTAACTGTTGTTGTTGTTGTTTTGAATACGAAAGAAATTCCCTTGCAGAAAAATTGAATGTCTTTTTTGTGGTTGGGTAGGGGTGGATTGGCTTAGTTGAGTGACCCTTTTTTAATTTCCCAACTTTGCTCCCAGGAAATTTGTTCAGTTCCATAGAGACTACAGTCGGATGGTCTAAGATGGAAGGATCCTTCTTAGGTGTGTACTTTGACACACGTTAGATCCTGATTTTGCTTTAAAGTGGGCGCTAAGTTCCAGAAACAAAACAAAAAAAACCCCTGAAAATCACGTAATTTGGAATGCATTGCGTACAATAAAAATAAGGACTACCTACTTTCGCGTCTTAAACATTTGTTTTGTGCCCTTTATCAGCACATCTTAAATTCCACCTTAGGCCGTTTTTATTATTTCCCACGCTTTTAAATAGCTTTTATGGGTATAGGAACACGAAACGCAGCATTTTGAGTAGCTTCCAGTGTAGAACTGCAGTATTACCGAAGGTACTATTGCAAGTAAATAACTTATCCGAAATGGTGCACTCGAATTAACACCTTGTACATAACGTTTAGAAGTAAAGATATCTTTACTAACTGTTAAGTCTAAATGTAAACTTGACTGGGCTGTCATTATGTAGATATCACACTTGTAGTTTGGGCATTGAAGGTGTTTAGGATTCATTTGACCTTCTTTTTTATTGTGTGACGTGAAGGATGTTTGTGAATTTGCGACTGTTAACAAACCGAAGTGTTAAGTGATCTTGAGACTGCTTTGAGGTGGTGGCATCATCGTGGGCTTTTACCCACTTCGAAATTGTGCACTACATGTTCTCGGAATATGAATTTAGAAATTCGTGAACGTGGTCATGGGTCTGGTAGGTTTCGATGTCGTAATGTGAAAGATCATGTTGGTGGAAAGTCTGTTGGGATTTCTGGGATTTCTTTGTCGAGGAACACTTGATTCGAGAATTATAAGATTGGTATTGATAAAGCCATCTCAGTGATTTATGCTTTTGCCCGTGATTGGAATTATGAACAGGCTATGATCGAATGTTCTTATCATTATAGTAAGTTGTTTTAGCTCTGCTACGAATGTCGATTGGTATCAGTACTGCCGCGAGGTTTGTATGGTTGCACTTGACCGGCGTTATTGTGAATCTGCTAGTCTTATTGGTGGAGTGGGACATTGTGTGCAAATCGATGAAGTTAAAATTGGTCGGCGGAAGTATCAACGTGGAGGGGAGTTGGATTGTTGGGATGATGGATGTAGACACGAATGTATTATGTTCGGAAATTTGTCCTGATAACAAGCGGAGTTTTCCAACATGTGAGTTTTTGTGGCGCCGTGATGTGGAAAGGAGTGTGGATGCATTTGATCAATTGATTGAGGATATTAAGCCTGTTTATTCTGATTAATTTTCCATATTTTAACTTTTCTGTTTTTGTGTGTGGTAGATTTTTTTTTTTATATATTAGTAAGTATTTTTAAAAATTAATGTGTATTTTTTATTCGAATATATATTTCGGAGGGGTGGGGTGTTCCCTTGGAAAGTAATTCTGTTGTAATTAAATTACATAGCTTTTTGCGTGGTTTGGTTCGGGGTGTTTTTCTCTCCGAATAATTTTTGTTTTTTGAAGTGATTTTTTTGGGGGGGCCGGGTTTTGAATTTTGTCTTCCCCCGCAAAATGCATCGAATAATGATAATGATTGTTCTTCATACTTGCAGGATTTTTTTTTTATTTTTTCCGGGGTTAAGTGGGTAGTAGTGTTTTTTATGGGGTGTCTCACCAGACAAAGCACATCGAGTGATTATGATCATTGTGTGAACTTTTTCCTCGGGGTTGGGTGGGACTGTGTGGTTTGTTTTGGCGGAAATGTTCCACGATGTTTTCGCAGTCGGTACTGTGGCTTATAGTGAGTCGTTGTAAACGATTACTGGTAGTCAAAGTTAATAGTTATGAGTACACTGAATGATGAATTGCGGATCATTGAATTCATTCAGTGTTGTCGGAACTGTTAACTTTGATTCCCGGTAATCGTTTACAACGGCTCACTATGTCACAGTACCTGCTCTGGAGCTGTCGGTGGAATGGGGTGGGGGTGGGATACTAAATGCCATCACTCCAGGATAGTTCCTACAGTGTGGTGTTTATTCGTCAAAGGCCACCCCCTTTTCTTTCCACATATCACCGTCTTCTGCTATCCTCATCCATGTATGTAGCTCCTGAAAAACGCTTGATTTCATTTGGACGTTGTCTTGGTCGTTTCTTTTCTCTGGTAATCCAATGTAGTACATTCACCTTCCATCTGATCGTCTAGCTATGTGGCCGGCCCATCTTCGCAGTCTTGATTGTATATTCTACCTTCGTTTGTGCGAGAATCCATTCATTTGTCTTCCTGTCCCTCCTAGTTATTGCTAGCATGCATCTCTTTATTGCTCACGTTGGAGATATACTGCTAAAATTCATAATTCATGTAGTAAAAGAAGAGTGGAACAAGACGTGCAGTTTTAGATCCGAATGCTCCTAAAAATATACATTTTTTTCTTCAGTTGAACGGTTCCTATGTGCTTGAACATAATGGACGTATTGTTCAAGAGCTCATAAGTGTTTCCTTCTTTGAAGTAAGTTCCATGAAAAAAAAAATGGACCGCGCGCGAACAATTTTCTGTATCCCGGTTGTGTAACTGTTTTCTTGGGCCATTCCGTGCCATTGACGTCATGATTTTTCAAATAACATGAAACTTGGATACCTGAAGAGCAGAGTACATCTGTACAATAACAGCAGGCAGTGATGCATACTTTTCGTGAGGCAGGATTGCTAACTTCGAGAGAAATCGACAGATTTGACACTGTTTCGAAAATATTATTTATAACTTGATTGTAGGTAATATAGAAACTTCTTGTGGGCTCATTTTAAAGCTGAGAGAGTTTTATTTTAAAAGTAAAATAAATAAATTAACTATTTAAATCATTTTTTTTTCATTAGAGGGTTCTTGTGACCTTTGCCCTTGAAATTTTCCAAACTTTTTAATTTTGAAAAATGTGGTGCATAATGGTGGCTAAGTGATGTAGGTGTCATGTTGGAATAGCACTAGGAACAGGAGCTATGACATTAACTGAATGTTGCACTGGATGTACTCACAAGAGCAAGTTAAGATTTGCCTGACAGTCTCTGTTCACAGTAGGCTATGGTGCACATTGTGGCAGCCAGATATTTTGCCATGTGTACGGTTTATACCACTCATTCCGACGGGCACGTCTATAAACTCTAAGCGACAACCAGGAACCCAAAAAGTGTTAACGAAAAGCTGTGTTATTAAATACGCACTCTAGTTGATCAACACAGAGAACATGGTAGCATCCGGAGAAATACTAATGGCGTCACGTTGTGTTATGAATGATACGTATTTTGCTACAAAAATCTCAAACATAATGTCTAGATGCGAAGACGGGCTAGTTAAAGGCAGGTTATATTTCTTTTTTCATTATACGCGATACTCATTACGGTTAACAATCATACCTTGTGCCCACCCTCAACGCAGAAGTAGGGAAATAGTCCTACGTACTTTTCGTTCATCCACTTTCATTTCACACTTCCATGGTTCAAAATAAATCTTGTTTTATTTAGCGTTTCAGAACGTCCATACGCGTTACAAACATAGCATGTCTCCTGTATTTTTTTTTTCTGCCACGAAATTTACCATACCAGTCTTTGAAGCAGTAAGATGTTCCACTGTACTCTTTAACATTTCCTCTGCAAGTAAAATGAGTACGAACTTGATACCTACAGAATGCTGTACGGTAGATGCACCGGTTTTGGGCCATTTCAGGTAAAACTTGGAAGTTTAACTGCCAGGGAAACTTGAAGCACGTAATGACAAAGAATGCAATTTGACTATCTCTGTTGTATACGAATATTGTGAAAATAATATTCGTTTTGTTAAATACTTCAAATTTGTGAAATCTGCACCACTAGTGACCATGTTTTATTGTTATGTGGCCATTGCACGTTCCAATTCAGGCCACTTTACTTGCGTGACAAGATTTCCACTATCTTTTTGTTTTATTGTTAATATAACAGTTTCAAGATGAAATATGTATAATTTATATGTAACCTGACAGTCTGATTTGATATACTTCCATTATACAGGGTGTAAAAAAAATAAACTTTGGAGGTTTATTGTTGACATCAAAACAAGTAAAAAAGTTCCTATGAACATGGGTTAAATTCTGCTTCGTTTTGTAAATACAGTATTTCCAACTTGTAGCTCAAAGACTACAACAGGAAGAAAATGAATAATTCTCAATAAATCAGAAACTACGCATGAAAATCTAGTTTCCGCAAATTTATTTCTAACAATATGGTGGATATCAGGAGTGGAAACACGATGTCACTGGGTTATCAGTGTTGCAAACCTGGTATAACATCTTTTTTTTTTAATGGCACTATGTCGAGCTACTGGATATTTGTCATCCTGTAGTGATGATAAACAGCATACGGAAAGCACACACCGCAGTATTGTATACTATATATAAGACAGGAGTTTTCGTGATCTTATACAAACTACGTATTTTCTTTGATAATTCATCTAATGTAAAGGATTATGCCTAACAAAGGAAGAAGACAACATGAAACAGTTGACCTATTTGTTAAGGGTTCCTAAGCCTCTCGGCCAGTGAGCTTACATACTGATTAAACGCCTTTATATACCTCTACACAGTGGGTAATAAGGCAGCTTGCGAGACAGAACAATAGTTTTAAGTTTGCATTCTCCTACAATAAGATATATTTTAATGGACAATTATCAGAATAATTTATTATATTTAAATATCTTTTATAAATTCTCTCCTTGTTTTAAATATTTCGTAAACGTAGTGCTCGTTTGCATTCGTGTATCGAGTAAAATGTCCTTGCTTACACATATATATTTATTCTGTTCTCCTATGGTTTGAAATAACTCACTCACTCTATGGCTTACGGAACTCGCAAGTTCATCGCCGCTGTAACAATACTTGGATTGCGTGAACTATTTTTTTAAATATCACAATATTCAGCATGAAAAATGGGTAATACTGTGGAGAAACAATATAATTCAAAAGAACCAAATGTGACGTTATACAAACCAAATCTCTGGGTATCATAGGTGACCAAAAAATTATGTTATGCTATCCACATCAGAAGGAATGTGGGTGACGTCACACAGTTAATGTTGACAACGCTAGTATAATTTTTTATCTAATTGAAACTACAAAAATTTTGTTAGTAGGCAATGAACAGGCTGTCTCCCTTTTCAATAACTTCCATCACTTAACTGAATGTTTGAGGATGAACATCTTTTTTTTTTTTATTTGCTTGCCTGACGTGTTTCCGCACTATATTAGGAGTTTGCATTATTAGGTATTCTGCACTCATTTTTCCTCTCTCCGTTCTTAGTCTCTTATATTGCTTTTTACAATCCATTTATCAGAGATAGTACTGCTGGTAATTCTTTCCAACTTTTTTTTGTTTTTTATTGGAATTTCTGTATCTGGCTAAAGTATACAGCCTTCTCGCATTGTACAGAAGTATTGTTGGAAGCTTGTATGAGTGTTGCCAGCATCATTCATGACTTATCCTGAATTTTGTGGCAGGAACCTTGCTCTAGAGAATCTCTCAAATTTTTGATTGTAAACTTTGGTAAGTTTTATTTTATATGGGCCAGTCTAGTAACTTTGGACTTCGACCGGTCACGATTCGCCTTTAGTTGTTAAAATCCACACATGTGCCCCTGCCGAGACTCGAACCCGGGGCCTTCGAGCCAATGGCCTACCGCTCGGTCAAATTTTTAGCTTGTATTCTTGTAGGCGGCATGAATAAAAATACCCCTTTCCCAATCACAGGGTCATTTCAATGTGCCTTTGAATTCAGCGAGTAGCTCAGGTTCTTCCTAGTATTTTTTTTTAAAGTACAGCGAATGAGATATTTAATTTCTTCCGGATTCGTTTCCTACATATCAACTTTTCCGGGTGTGCGATCATTTTCATCGTGTGTGTGCCCTTGTACCTATTTGACCTGTTCGAAACTTGTTCTAAACCTTTGGCAGATATGTGGTTGAAATTCTATGGTATTTTAGTATCAGAGTATCATATCAACCAGATTTACCCTTTTCTTTTCACCCTTTATACCCCGGCGTCAGGAAGTGGCGCCCCCATCGTCCAGTCAGTTTTACTGGCTGCAATCAGCCCTGGCAGCTGCAAACATCGTTCCTACCTATGGGAAGTCCAACAGCAGGGCCAGAGTGCTTCTATGTTGAGCATTTTTACTTCCCACTAGCGTAGGGGATTGGCGACCTCATTGCAGGTCTACGGACCGCAACGTGATGAAACCATCACATAGCCCGAGCAGCAGACCATCGCTGCTCGTATACGGCGTAGGGAATTGGCGACCCCATCGTCCGGCTGGCTTCTGCTGGTTGCAATCAGCCAACAACGGCGTAGAGAATTAGCGACCCCATCGTCCAGCTGGCTTCTGCTGGCTGCAATCAGCCCTCGCAGCTAAACACCTACGCTGCTTGAAAGGAGGACCAGCAGAGAGGAGTTACATTCACATTCAACTCATTTTCATCCACAGATGATCACCATTTCATCCCCTCTTGTGCTGTGAGTTGCGCCTCCGCGCAATGACCAAGGATGTGACAGAATGTACTTGCATTGACGATGGCCCAGGGGAAAGGGGGCGGAACCATTGGATAGCGCCTAGTTCTTAACAGCAGATTCTTGGATGGTCTAGCTCGCTGAGACTAGGAAGTGCGCCATTAGGGAGCTCTTCGGACCTTTGGTCTCGCCAACACTCGGGGGAGTGGGTGTCCCAAGTATCCATCAGTCGGGAGTACAAGTGATTTCGACGCCAAGTCATTCGACTTCGCCTCGATTTCCAGCTTGCTGACAAGGGTGATGAGGGTAGTACCCGGCAGCCTCGTTGGCTCCTCAGAACGAAGACGGAGAAGTGTGGACATTTACGGCTAACATTCATCATGGCTCCACCACATCCTAAAAATCAGTCGCCTTCGCCAAAAAGAAAGACAGAATGAAGAGAAAGTCACTGACGTAAGTAAGAAGGCGCATACAGCTAATGAATCTACCAGTGACAAGGAAGAGAAACTAGAAGTAGAGGAACAGACAAGTATCATACCAACTATCACACGATATCTTGTAATTAAAGTAAAGAACGAAACAGATAATCCAGGTGGTTTGAAGAAGGTATCCCCTTTCATAATTCAAAGACAACTTACTTATGTTGCAGGCGAGCTACACAATGTTAAAAAGCTTCGGAATGGCACCTTATTAGTGGAGACATCTACTGACAAACAGACAAATAATCTCCTGAAGATGACATCAATTGGCACTCTTGAAGTTGTAGTTGAGCCACACCGCCAGCTGAATTTTACACAGGGCGTAATAACTTTTTGGGATCTTCAAGATGTTCCTGAAGAGGAGATTAAAAGAGAACTCGCCAGTCAGGGCGTAGTCAATGTTAAACGCATCAACAGCACAAAACTGGCCAATTACAACCCACAGGATCATTAATTTTGACATTTGCCATGCCTCAGCTTCCTAAGGACGTGAAGGCAGCTTTCTATCGCTTGCCTGTCCGCTCCGCTGTTTTAAATGTCAACATTATGGACACACCAGCACGTCCGTTTATTTTATATGAATATGCTCCTTAGCTGTTAAGTTTTATGGTGTATTTTTGTTTTATCTTGTGAGGGTCCATTTACAGGCTTCCTCATTATACTGGCCATTTACACCAGTAGGTTGAGTGTGAAGACTTTTTACAACTTCATCTTTTATATATTCTTTTTTAATATTTTAATAAACAGCTAAGGTTTGCCATGACCAAGATAAGGGTCTTTCCCGTATCGGGACGGGCGTAAGCCATAGTGCTGTTACCGCCCATAAACTTAATTTTATCTTATCTTATCACCCTTTATACAAACTCTCCCCCATGCTGTGGGATTTCTCCTAGCTCTTACAGTTGATTCAAATTTCTAACGTTGTATTTATAGGGCCTATTATCCTATTCAGTGCTGTCTAATCAACTCAAAGTGCTATAGAAAGCTAAGTCAGATTGTGGCTCATTAATTAGAATCTCCCAAGCTTTTGGATTTGCTTAGAATTCATTTTTTGAAAACATTAAGGGTTAGCCAATTAAAATGCAACTTATCAGCTCATTTTGCGGCATAATCATTCATATTCTTCTTTCTCAGTCACACAGAGCAAATACCGGGACTAGGACTTTCCAACTCCCTCCCTCCACTCGATTCCAGCCTGAAATGCCTAAAGGTTATAAATAAAGTTTAAAAATGTTGTTCCTGCTATGAAGAGGAACGTCCAATATTGCGGATACTTTCTCAAAATCTTGTAGAAGTTGACCGTGTTTTTACTACATAACGCTGCAAATGAAACAGCGAGTAATCTTTTGACATTTACAGAACTACCAAAATTAAATCTGGACAGGTTTCCTCAATTATGAATTTCTTGTTTCAAAGACTTTACTCTTGAGTGGAAATCTAAAATACAACCAAAGTAAGTGCACCTCCGATGAAAAGGTTCCGGCGTTGAAAACGTGTGTGCGCGTTGCTAATCTTCGGTTGGATGCAGAATAAAAGGTCATGTAGAATTTAAGAGAATTCTTTGTTGATGTATCCTAGTTAAGTTCGTGTTTGAGGTGAAAGAGCAGAAACCTATTTTAAGGGAAAATTGTTTTGACTGTTTTATCATTCTGAAACTTTTTTTTTCCTCCCCCGCACAGCCTTCGCTTGATGATGAGATTCCTGATGGCCATGGTTTGGAGGAGGAGGAAGAAGAGTACGATGCTTTGAATGAAGAAACGTTTGGTACAGATGCTGTCGGTAAGTTCTTTCTCATGTCTGTCAGTATCTACTTTACTCCTGCATGATTTGAAGTACAGTAACAAGTTATAGGGAAAAAATTAAAGGAACTAGAAAAACTTGTTTACCCATTGTTTGAATCCGGAATGAGTAATTTGTTACACTTCTGTAACCAAGTTTCACAACGCGAATTCTTTGATTCAGTTTATTAGCAAATTTTAAGGCTATAGTTCCAAATTATCAGATTCTGAATCTTCATAGTTTCCGATCTTCTTAAAATATTCTTCTGTTTTCCGAATGACATTTTTTGGTCGTTAATTTTTGTCTCATTTAAGAAATTATCCCAGCGGCCGACCATTTAAGGTTATTCCAGGGGTTTTTCCCTCAGTCTCACCAGGTTAAATGCCGGGATGGCACCTTCAACATAGGCCCTGGTCGACACCTTTCCGAATCATTTCCCCGGCGTCAGCCTTGGATGCCTAAATGCCATAAATTAAAAAAAAATCACCCAAATCGTAAAGTTTTTGTTCGTATGGTTATTTATAAATTATTGTGTAAGCTGCTTCTTTTCATCCATTGAATTTTGAATTTTTATTTATAGCCTTTAGGAATCGAAGGCTCAGGCCGGGATAGGGGAGAGGAAAGGATTCGGGAAGGTGTCGACCAGGACCTGTTAAGATGCCATCCCAGCATTTGCCTGGTGTGACTGAGGAACAACCTGTCAGGATGGTAGGCCGCTGGGATCGAACCCACGACCTCCTGAATACTACGCTAACCTCTACCACTGAGCTACGGCGGCTCGGTGTTTTCATCTCGTGTATATCGTCGCGGAGCTGAGTAGTTCAGCGTCAGTGACCTCTCTTGCATGGTCGACCCTATAAAATCTCACTAGACGTTTGCAGTTTTTGTATTTTGCAGTGAAAAAAGTTTCACATGCGTACAGTTGTAATGGTATAATATAATTTGCGTACTATATGCTTCTAAAACATAAGTTAAATTACTAGTTTATACCCGTAAAATTGTAGTGGTTGAATTACTGGAATTTTATAGGTATGTTAGATTAAAAGCTGTTCGTATTAAAATCTGACGTGGTACAAGGTATCTGCAGATCATGAAATTCCTAAAATAAAAAAAGGAATTGCTTGAATTCAGTCAGGTAAATCTTTTAGTGTTTAGCTATTTTTAATGGTACGCGTGTCTTTTCCCCGAATTTGCGGAAAAGATATTCGTACATTTAAAGCGTATTTGATATTGTGAACTACAGCAGGGTGTGTTGAGAAATACTGTATAATTACCTAAGAGACTCCATTTTGCGAGTTTGGGTGTAGCAATCCCAGGTTCCCTAAGTTTCAACAATTTTTCATCTTTTTGTCGGATGCAGAAGTCCTGAATTTGGTTTCTGTAAACACCATGTGTGGTACCTTGTTAAAATAACCATTCTTGTATACTTATCTTTCTTGCTGCAGCTTAGTTGGTAGAGAGTAGGTTTCGCATTCTGGGTTTGGTTCCAACGGCCGGCCATTCCAGCAGAATTGAGTTTTTTTTTCCAGAGTTTTTCTTCCTTAACACCATTTTAATATCGGACTGGTGTCGTCAAAGCAGGCCCTAGCCGATTTTCGCATCCTCTCCAGGCCGGAATAGGATGGTGGAGAGGATGTTGGATGGTCAAGGCCTAGTTTTCAGGTACCATTCCGGCGTTCGCCTGGTGTGACAGGAAAAACCTATGTGAGGATGGTTGCCCGCTGGGACCTCATCCTCTCCCCTCCTATATTCGAACCATAAGCAAAGATACCCAACCATTAATTCATTCGTATGGTAAAGAGAGCCGCGGTAGTTCAGTGGTAGAGTGCTCACCTCCGGTGTAGTGGTTCCCTGGTTCTATCCCTGCTCATGCCAAGTGGGCTTTGTGGTGGAGAAACACCGTGTGCGTTGTTTATCTCGGGGTTCTGTTTTCTACCACTTACTTCATTCCACCAGTTCTCCCATCATGTCCATTCGGCCAAAGCCACAGTTTTCTAAAGACGGCCTAATAAATAATAATAATAAAAAAAAATCGTATTGTGTAGTAGCAAACTGGAAAAGTCCTGCCCGTAAAGATGAACATGGTCGTAGTTTTGTCATTGCACCTACAGATGAGAGGAGTGGTAGAGAGGAAGAGGAAGATCATCTGGTAAACGGATATACGCTTCAATCGGAAACATGTGTAAGCTTGTTGAACCGGATGTAGTTTTATTATGATGAATTCCTGTCCGCTTACTGAGAGGCATATTCAGTTTTCATTACAATATTTCACTCTCAAAATCATGACTATTCAACATGTTCCTACATTTTTTTTTAAATATGTGGCATGAGTAATTACAGAAGTATTCATTAGATATACTGATATGAATGCACGTATTCGGACGAGCGTTGGAAAGACACGTGTCTTGCTGCTGTCCATCCAGATTGATATTTTACAGCATTTTTGCTGTTTCACGAAGCGAATATCGGAATAATACCTAGAATAAGGTCCCTGCAATTACCTTTTTCATCTTTTTTTTTTTTTTAAACTGAAGTGTGTTCTCGAGGGATTTCATCGCTCCAACTTAACTCACAATTTAAAACTAACGCTTAATTTTAGCTTAAATAAAATTGTTCGTTACCATAATCTTGTTTTCAATCAGTGTCGTCATCTGTGTGGTTGCATTTTTTTTATACTGTTTTCCACATTTTTTGCACGTAATTGTAGTTGGAACAAGGCATCTTCCGTTGCCCTATAGAATAAATTTATTTGTGATTTGTATTTTCCATCTGTTTCAAATCGTGTTACGTTGAAAGGAACAAACCGTGCTTTTTCAGTCTCTTTAGTAACGTAGTTCACTATGCTTACCGAAGCCAGGTCCGAATGTGAACTCAAACATATTGGAATGAAGCGCATTATTCTTGATGGGTTTTACCTCCTCAGGCACGTGCACCCTATTATACTGGAACGTTCCTAATTTGTTAGCAATTTATGAATATAATTGTTGAAACAAATAAAAACATATCTCAAAATTTGTAGGTAACTATTTCAGACACTGATTGACCGTATTTTCTATCCACTGACTGACTGCTTTTCCTAAATTATTTTTGGTTAAGAACAAAATGGCACCTTTCGTTGAAAAACAAGGACTTCACAAAACAATACCGTCCTGACTGAGGTTTTCCCATAGTTTTTCCTCAGTCACACCATGCAAATACTGGGATGGCTCCTTGAGCATAGTCCGACACCTTCCAGAATCCTTTCCCCGTGCTATCCCGGCCTGAGCCTTAGATGCCTAAAGGCCATAAAAAATTCAGTTCAATACAAAATAAAAAATATAGTGCATGAAGTAATAAAATATAAATACCTTAATCTTGAAAGGGTGAATAATTTTATTTCGTTCACAAGAAAAATTACAATTTTTGACGTATGCACTTTTGCCCGCGCACGAGCCAGTTATTTTGCCTCTTTTCAAATGTCGTATCTGAAAGAGGGCAATAGAGGCT
This sequence comes from Lepisma saccharinum, assembly GCA_022664845.1. Classification (NCBI taxonomy): domain Eukaryota; kingdom Metazoa; phylum Arthropoda; class Insecta; order Zygentoma; family Lepismatidae; genus Lepisma; species Lepisma saccharinum. Next base: position 19,332 of record JAGDQP010001641.1, read on the forward strand.
AGAATTAAAAAAAAATACAGATCTCAGAACCTAAGTTTACCCAAAACTCCAACTGATCAGTAGATATTAACATGAAATATTTTTATTGGATCGTACATATACCGGAAACAACATTAAAAGACCCACGATCTGCCATATTGTTATGTAATAATTTTTTGAAATTGTGAAGTTGGTCATATTTGCAGTGAGTAAAAAGTCGTAGTACAGCCTTGTTTACAAAGGGTAAAGGAAATGAAGCATCGTAGTACACAAATGTGGATTGGTGGGATAGTGCCACATTTTGGTGTTTATCATCAACGTGATGGCCATCTTGAAATCCGCCATGTTGGTGTAGTTTTTTTTTTGTTTTTTTTTGTAATGGCAAGTGGGTTGTGTGAAATATTAAACAATACGAAAATGTTCCCAGAAAGTCATTACAGGTGTCAGATTTGACCTACCTCTTACGGCGTTGGAGTAATTTTTACTTAAAATTTGACGCTTAAGTCCTGTAATATTAAATAATTTAACCAACGTTTAGAAATTCAGGAGGAGTTTTTACAATTTGTAATTTCAAATTTCCCACCGCAATAATTATAAATATGTAGCCATGTTTCATCATTCCACTTTTGTGTATTACTACACTTAATTTCCTTGTTGGTTTGTGAAAAACAAAATTGTACTGTGGGGTCCATTCATATACACAAGCGGCAAACTTTCAGTGAAGATAACTCCAACACCGTAAGAGATAGATCAAATGTGGCACCTAAAATGACTTTCTGGGAACATTCTCGTATTGTTTGATATGTCACACAACCCTCTTGCCATTTAAAAAAAAAAGATCCTTCATCCAATATGGCGACCACGTTGATGATATACACCAAAATGTAGCACTATCCCACCAGTCCACATCTGTGTACTACGATGCTTCATTTCCTTTACCCTTTGTAAACAAGGCTGTACTACGACTTTTTACTCACTGCAAATATGACCAACTTCAAATAATTATTACATAAAAATATGGCAGCTGGTGGGTCTTTTAATGTTGTTTCCGGTATATGTACGATCCAATAAAGACAATAAAACATATTTCATGTTAATATCGACTGATCAGTTGGGAATGTTCCCTCGTAAGGACTGATTGCAAAGACAGAGTTTACTGTTAGTCCAAGTTATACTTAAGCTTAAACATTAATTTTCAAATGCACCAACTTAGCCTACCATGGTCTACGTCTTTGCAATCGGGTGTAAGAGTTCTCAATTCCATGGTGCAGTGGAGAAGTTGCTGCTTATTTGATTTATTGAGTTGACTCTGGTTCACACCGTTAGGGTCGGCTGTCCAAAATGAAATAGAGGTCCTGGCTACTGCTTTCACCTTTTTTCCTGAAGGGAAGTTGTACTTGTATGAATTGAGATAAATATCCCAGTGCGCCTGCTACTAGTAAAGGTAAAGTTATACCCTGGGGGATGTGGAGATATCGCTGTAGTATATCTAAAGGGTAACTTTCGGAAATAAGCGTGTTTCAGACGTCATTGATCTTCAGCGGCGAATCTACTTTGTATAATATAAGAACAGATTTGGAACCCTAGCAGATAATAGAAACGTTCAGATTAGTTTGATAATTTACCGGAAAATTATTATTACTCCGATTTGTGTAACTTCGGCGTCTATGCAGCAGAAAACATTTAGTATTTTAGAATATGAGAAGTGTTTTTCTGTTACCGTATAGCATTTATTTCTGAGACAGTTTGCAGTTGCACCGCCTGGTCAGCAAAGCATTCTGCGATGGCATCGACAGTGGAGGAAATTAGTTACCTGTGTAAAGGTAAAAGCGGAAGACGCTATCTGAACGAAGAATTGCCACGCTGCTGAATTGGACGATCTGCTGAAGATGACTTAACGCTGTTCCCATGGCGTCCTAAATCTCCCGACCTGACTGTTTAGGTTTTTTTTTTCTTTTTTTCTTTGGAAGTATGTGAAAGACACAGTGTGCCCTTACTACTAGCAGCTTCGTTTGATTTCAAGTATCGCATTACAGTTGCATCATTTGTAGGGACATGCTAGAGCGTGTGGGGGGTGAACCGTGATGTGTGTCATGTGACGAAGAGAAGCCAAGGACAGTTTCAGTTTATTCTCATGCATTATTCATTATCGTATGTGTTCTTTATATATATTTATACAGCCCCTTCAAACCTGATGAATCATTATAATTACTCTGTATATTTTCTTTATCACTCGTCGAAGAAGAAATAGTGAAAGTTACGCCCATGTAGTCAATTCAAATACCTTTTAGACCTTCATCTGATGTGTGAAATGTTAATCATGGTGTCGGATCCCTGATTTAGTTCCAGGACCTGCTGATAACAAGGCAGGCACGTTTCCTCTGGGCACTCATTTTGAAAGACCACTAATTGTGTTCAACGTTCTTGTTATTCTTCTTATAAATCAGTTAAGAAATATTCCAGCGGGTGTTTTCTAATACGCTGTCTCTTTGTTTTGTCTGCAGAAGGAGACTGGGAAGAAGACCATGAAAAGCTTGCTGAGATTACGGAGCAAGAACGCATCCATAGGAACAGCTATAATGGTTCTGCAGAGAAAGCGGAAGAAGATGTAAGTTTTCTGTTTAAATTTCACATTTTTTACTGTCAGTTTAAATTTCACATTTTTTTACTGTCAGTGTAAATTTCACACTTTTTACTGTCAGTGTAAATTTCAAACATTTTTTACTGTCAGTGTAAATTTCACATTTTTTATTGTCAGTTTAAATTTCATATATTTCCTGTTACTTTGAATAATAAAATTCCTATCAAAGTATCAATAAGATTTAATTTAAAGGAGGTGGTTGTTAGGAGACAAAACTTCAATATCTAAAGAATGAAATAGGTAGAGTCTGTGATAGTGAAATGAACTATGCATTATTTGTAAAGTTAATGGTGTAGTTTGCTTTCGAAGTTGGTGATTGAGGAACCATCATTCATATTATATTCGAAACCAATGCCTGAACGAATGGTAAACACACACAACATTATGAACTTAGCTGGTAGGAGGGGGATCCGATGACAGCCTACTGAAGAACGTATAGAGATGGAATAAAAAGTCGTAAACTAGTTCCGTCCTAAGTCAGGATTCACATTAAGGATTATGGAAAGGATGTTTTGTTTTAAATTAAGAATAGTGTAATAGGGATATAAATAGTAATATTACATATTTAGTGGTGAAACTAATGGCTCATATTACATGTTCTTTCTGATTTTTGCTTTCTACTTGGCAGCAAGAGAATGATTTGAACGGAGAACATGACCACGACATCGAGGAACAAATAACACAACTGGTGCTTGATGATGGTGATGATTCTCCGAAAGGACCAAGGAAAACAACTGGTTCATCTTCTGCACTTGTAAGTTTATTATGGATTATAGATTTGCAGTATAGTTGTTGTTTCAGTCACATGCATTTCAGTATTTGAAAGTAGTTTCGTGTCATTGTATTTCCAGTATTTGTCATAGTTTAGAAACTCATCCCCAAAGCACCGAGCAGCCATAGCTCAGTGGTAGAGCGTTGGTGTATCATTCGGGAGGTCGTGGGTTCGATCGTAGAAGCCGACCATTCTACCTGAGGTTTTTCCTTAGTCACAATAGGCAAATGCCGGGATGGCTCCTTCAACATAGGCCCTGGCTGACACCTTCCCAAAACCTTTCATCTCTCCTGTCCCGACCTGAGCCTTAGATGCCTAAAGGTCATAAATAAAATTCAAATTCATCCCCATAGTTTAGTATCAAAGGTTCCGAATTACTGATTAACATTGGAAGGAGGTGGCGTTTCTAATGTTGTATCCGATCATTCTGACTGAATTTTCCGTTTATCCCCATCAGTCATACGAGGAAAATGCCTAGATGGTATCTTGAAGGAGTACCAGGGCTCCTATGGTCAGTGAGAGTGAAAAGATGGTACTGTAAACTCTCAATGCAAATCTAGAATGTGCGTGGAGTTTCGTATTCTTAGAATAGGACTGTAAGTAGTAGTTTTGTAATTCCATCAAAAAAATGTAACTTCCTTTTATATGGGACATTTGGTAATTATGATGAAGGTGGGATGAATGTATTAAGTTTCAAATCCACGAACATTCATGCCGCAGGCGGGATTTAAATCGGGAACCTCATGAGTGAAAGACCCAGTGTCCTTGAACATCAGCATCTTTATAAAGAATAACATGATCTATTCTTAAGAGTCTGTTCTGATTTTGCAATATGATTAGCTCGTCACTAACTTAAAATAATGGGATCGTTTATTTCTCAAAACTAATGGATGGCTATCATGTATAAGGAGAGACGCCCTAACAAATCGAAGTACTTGTAGTTACGGTCATTTAGCAAGTTTGTATTACGAGCCCACGAATAGAACTTTCCCAGGAAGCTGCGCAAACTAAGTCCTTCTACTGCTTCTGAGTTTGAGATGTTTTTTCGGTTTTATTGGTAAGTCCTTTAGATATGCAGTGACGGTCTAGTGTTGGCGTCGGAGACTGTGGAGATGCTCGAGTTCAGGTCCTTTTGCAGTCCATATTGGCTGATTTAGGTTTCCCAGTGCTTGTTTCACCAGTTGTACCTCGAATAAGACCCTGGTCACTACTCCCCCAAAAAGTGATCGCTAAGGAACATCATCCCTCAGGTGTACTTAGGCCATTTCTGCTTACTAATGAAAATTAAATTAAAACTCATAATGGAAGGCCATTCATGATAAATTGAGTTAATAGATAATATTTTGAAACTAGTTCGCATTATACTCATTCATAGGTATGAAAGGAAGTAGGAAATTGTACAAGACCTGAATTATATCCTGTCCCCTCGCACCCCACATATTTTAACGGAAACTTACCTTATTTCTGTTCTCACTGTCCCATGGATACCTAAAGGCCGTAAATGATTCCGTCATCCTATGCGCGAATGTTTGTTGTCTGCGACGATGAACTTGCGAGTTCCGTAAACCAGAGAGAGAGAGTGAGTGAGTTAGTGATTCCATAATACTGTAGTAAAACCGAGCCGCTTTAGCTCATTGGCGAAGCATTCGGGAGGTCCTGGGCTCGATCCCAGCAACTGACCATCCTGATTGAGGTTTTTCCTCAGTCACACCAGGCGAACGCTAGGATGACACCTTCACCATAGGCCCTGGCCGACACCTTCCTAAATCCTTTCCCCACCCCTATCCCGGCCTGAGCAGTAGATGCCTAAAGGCCATAAATAAAATTAAATTCAATATTGTAGGGAAATCGTTGGTCTAATAATAGCCTGATATTGAGGTCTTCCAGTGAATGTGATATTATTATTGATTTTATTTATTTATATTTAATAAGGCTGAATGCAAGGAGGTTTTCCCGCCTTTTTCGTTTTACGTCGATTATTCAAATTTGCGTGCAGTTAAACAGAAAATGACTTACACAAACTATATTGTGTTACGTACTTGAGTAGTGAATACCATTAATTTAAATGAAAAGTAAACAGAAAATTCAAAACTATGTCAAAACACTTTTGGGACATGGGACTGTCCCAAAAGTGTATTGACTTAATTTTGAAGTTTCTGTTAACTTTAAGGCTAATGGTATTTATTATTAAATACATAATAAACTATAGCTTGTGGAAGTGATTTAATGTTTATCTGCGTTTAAATTTGAATAATAAACGTAAAACAAAAAAGGCTGGAAACTGTTTGGATTCAGTCCTCAACCAATCAAATTTATAAGACATCAGCGTTCGTAGTATTGATGACATGGATAGTACTTTTATTTCTGTTGATTACTTGTGATAAGATAATTATTTTGAACATGAAATGAACACCTTACAAACTTTTTTCCTTTGTTACAAAATAATTACTTGAGAAGTACAGAGGAAATTACAGAAAAGTTACCTTCATGTAATTCGAATCCAAATGATGATAGTATTAGGAGGAAGACAAATCTGTCTAATTTCAAATAAACTAAGTAATCAGTCAGATCTTCAAACTTTATAAAGCATATTTATTGATAATTGAAAACAAAAAATGTGTGATTTGGAGTCATTCCATGCCAAATCATGGCGGGAATCGTCACAGCTCCCAACCCAACCATCTCAGATTTGAACCAAAATCCGTAGTATGGCAGTTGACATACAGTAATCTACGTATGTAAAATATTGTTCCTCGGTGATACACGTTATTAATATAGCAAGGTTACCAACTTGAGAGAAACAAAAAAAATAAAAGAAGTAAAAGATATTCGCACAAGCTCAGCAACAAAAAATAAATCATAACTTGGCTTCTAATTGTGGTAGACCATTCATCTTGGGCTTGTTTTGAAGCTAATGAAATGTGTTTTGATAAAAAAAATACTATTATAAAAAAAATAATTTCAAGGTCACATGATATAAACTTTGATCTTGAATGTTTATTGTTTTGAAACATGATACCGTAATCTCATGAACTTACGTTTAATTTGTATTTGAGATACAAATGTTGTTAGCAAAACTATATTCATTTGAGCTACAAATGTACTGGAAAAATTATATTTTTCATCTATCAATATTTCGTATAGTAACGAACTTCAAAATGTTTGGTGCAAACTGAAATACAAAATCTAAACAAGTTCCTCTTCTGTTGTACACTGCTCCACTCTACACTCCATGGTATATCTTGAAGCAAGCTTGATGAAGACGCACACATTTTTGTAGGGTTCTTTTTGCGCATAGCACACCGTTCTTGTTTTCTTGCTGCCTGTAACCAATGTCCTTCAGAAGCGAATCTTACTGATTTAGGGTCGTAGGAAGTTCCTTTGATGTTTTCGGCCTTCCACCAACTGTAGGTAGAGTTTTACATTTCCGTAGGTACGTCTCCACTATTTCGCTTCTAACATGTCACACTTTTCATCTTCTTTGTTTTCAACCTTTCTGTGCAATTGCCAACCATTGTGAAGGGAAATACTGGCCGCCACCACCACTTTTTAGACCTCACTGATATTCTGTACAGATCAATATTCTCTTGCATTCGTTCTACTCCTTCCATATATTTGTTGTATTGGGCAACAGTGCTTGGCTGTACTATTGGCACTTTCTTTCTTTGGCAACGCAGCGGCTCCAGTTTCCTACTGGTTCGACAGGAAGGTATGTACTTACCTGATTTACAGTGCGATTGTCATTCCACGTAACTACAACACACTCAGATATTTCGTCGGTCCCTCTTGGTTTCTTCTCCACAGATTTTTCCATCAGCAATCGGACAATCTTCTAACCTGTTTCTCATAACGGTTCCTGTGAAACCGTATCCTCTTTCCAACATAGCTTTTGCGAGTTTCAGAGATGAGAAAAATCTGTCCGATTATATTTTGAATGATTCTTGAGGCATATCTTCAGTCAACTTAGTTGCTACGTACTCACCAAGCGTAGTATTTTTTGGCCTGTTGCTGTCTTTTCCTGAATAAGGCTGAAACTTTACCAAATAACCACGAGGATCACAAAGGCACCACATTTTACATCCATAACTTACTGGCTTGCCTCGAAGAAAGTGTTTAACGCTATGCCGACCGAAGTATGGTACCACGCTTTCGATGTTATCATTATTAATTATGTCTCTTGTGTTCAAACGATGTACTCTTGCTTCCGCTAATGAACTCAGCTGGCGACCGGATAGATTTACATATCCACCTGCGTCTTCATCTGCGCTTCTTCAGCACCATCTTCGGGAGGAGTATGTAGATATCGGCTTCAGTCAGGTTATCTTCCTCCAAGGAGGCCAAGATCTCCTCTTTGTTAGCTCTGAAAAAAAAAAAAAAAAAAAATTAATGAAGCGTAGAATTACAACTAGCTTTCAAAATCTGAGTAATTACTATTGTGCTTCATATAGCAGTTATTTGGTAAGGGTGTTGATACAAATAGGTCACCATATGTGTATCGTCAGTATTCTAATATTTTCTTAAGTGGAAAAACCAGAGCGTTACTAAATATTATTCCTCACTTCGGACTATTTCTAAAGCAAATTTTACCTAACCTAAAGTCGCTAATATGTATGGTGGACCAGTTATCTACGCAGTTCTCTGTTATTCTCATGGAAGTATCTGTTCTAAAATATGTACACACACATACACACTATAAGGGCGTACACACACATACTTCTAAACAAAAGTGACTTTGCATCTAATTGATATGCCAAAGATACACTTTGAAAAGCGTTTGAACTTCAAGACAAATCAGTTTGTTACTCTTTCTGTAGTGTTCGTATGTTCAACGGGCAGATAGAAATGACTGGTATATATTTGGTCAAATCTGTATACGTTTAATTGTGGAGTTAAGCCTTATATAAAATAGTCCTTTGTATCAATGTAAACCTTTTCAAAATACAGTACAGTCACCCACTCTTGTCATTAGAGAATACAGATAATGCATACCTTCACTTGAGCCTGGTGTTCCATGTTTGAAACATTATAACTTATGGCGTTATATCCCAAGTTTTATTTGCATGAACTTTCAACAATCTATTATTATTCATATATTAACAGCACGAGAATTTCTCAATGGGAATACAACCACCTACATTTTTCTTTCCATGGTGAAACAGAAAGGAACACCGAAATATATGTCAGAAGGCCTTCCACCTTCCAGCATGCAAGTTGTTGTTTAGTGAGCTTTACTACTTTAGTGACATCTATTCCAAAACTCAGAAACAAAAGAATTCCGGTTTTGGTTCTCGATACCGATCTACTTGAGCAAAAGTGAATACAGCTTTTTTGTTCCATTATTGGAACACTGGAAAAAAATCGGGTTAAAGAGTATTTTTTATCAAAACTATGTTTCCTTAGCTTCAAACCAAGCCCAAGATGAATGTTCTATCACGATTAGAAGCCAAGTTATCAATTTTTTTTCTCCACAAAACCTTGGGTATGGTAAATATTGAAAATTAACATTCACCGTGTCCGGGTTTGAACCAGGATCTCCCAATTGTCGTCTAGGTATGGTAACCATTGCACCATCACAGCACTGTCAACTTCCTGCGCATATAGAGTGTTTCTCTCGCCGAGACACTAACCCAGCTCCTCATTTTTTTGTAGTTGAGCTTGTGCGCATTTTTTTTCTCATTGGCAACCCTGCTTGTTCTTATACCGTGTATGACTGAGGGCTAATATTTTACATATGACATTACTATATGTCATCTGCCATCCAACAAATTTCAGATGATCAGGTTTAAAAGATTTAAAAAAAAAAAAAAAAATGATTTGACGTGGAATTGCCCTGTGTGTTGCGTGAGAGATTTAAGCTTACCCTGTTCTGTATTCGTTGTATAACCTGGCAACAACATAATAGGAGGGATCTTAGTGGGAAATGCTGAAGTTAAATGATTTGATGTTTTTCTGTATTTTTTTTTAAATGCAGAATATTATTTCTGGGGAAGCTACGAGGACGTTCTCGCTGCTACGAGTGAGAGAGACGCTGGAAAGTGATTGCATGTATTTTTTCTTTCTACAGAACCGTCCAAAACAAGAAAGCCTTAGGTCACCATATGTTTTCTTCAAAACCACAGACATGTGGAAGGAATCTCTGTGGTTTCGACCCAAACGTTGCCACTTCATCATTCTTCCCTTTGTCTCTTTGGAAAAAGATATGACCACTTTTCGCTTCTGCCATCTGCTTCGAGAAAGTGGCAACGCCAGAGAAAATTTCTTGTCGGAATCTTTCTGGTGGTGGTGTCAATGTTTGGTAAACGGCAAATGATAGAGGGGGTCCGGCTCCTTCACCGAAGGCTTTCATGTTAGAATTACTACAATAAGTAGACTATTCATTCCTTTATGATTATAATATATGTGTGTAAAAAGTAGAAGTAGTAAATTTTTATGACAACTCCTCTCTTCCTCTAGAATGTTCAACGGTACCAATCGGTTCCAAGTATACTAACTAATGGGTACAGCAGTTCTGCTCCTCCGGGATTCTCCCTGTGGGCTCCAGGAAAAGCTGATGGTCTGCGAGACCCTTCAATATTGGAAGTCTCGCCTCCGACACCTCGCAGAAACCAAGGAATTGGCAATCTTCAAAATGTGATGGTAACTAATATTTTTTTTACCGCTGTTCGGTTTCGTAGTTTATGGAGTAACAGAGCTTGTATAATATGCATTCAGGCTAACAGTATTTTTTTAGATGTAAGAAAAAGCGAAACTTGATATATACATTAAATCTGAGTAGTCTTTGAGCAATAGTTTTCGCTGAAAGTTCAACTGAGGGAGAACAAAGTGTCGTTACCAAACAGCTACCATATTGTAGTGTAAATTTTGTCTAATCTATTGTCAGTTTTGAGAGCCTTACGCTGAGTTTTGAAGCAAATTATTTTTGCACTTTTTAAATCATCTTTGCGTTCTGACGTGTTGTTTACCATCAAATAGGCATGGGCTATTTTCGCTACCATAAAAATTTGTTAAAAGGAATACTTAGAGAATAAGCAATGTTTTTACTGTTTTTGAAAAAAAAGCTGAAAAAAAATATAGCGCACGCATGTTCAGAACGTCTTATAAGCTATACAGAAAAGATGCACCAATGAGAGTGCTATTGGCCCTGTACAGCTGTGGACAACAGTATTGTCGCATGTCTTTTAAGCATATTCCCCAACTTCGAGAAGACGTCTCTCCCGTGTGTGACACCTACTAACGAAAATTAGAATTAATCGTTTTCATTGCGTTACAAAAATATCACGCTCTGAGATAAAATGAGTACTACCATGTGGTAGATTTTTCGACTTAGCTACCTACTAGGGCAATATTTTCCCTCAAATGTGCGTTATGTGATTGTACATATGTCTGTAAGTCAGCAACTTCATATGTTTTAATATACAGTAGACTCTCGACTAACCGGCCTAGTTTTAAAGAAATACGTATTTGATTTTTGGGTCAGAAATAAAATTTATCTTAAAATGTATCCAATACATAAGAAATGTTTATAAAGTACTGGCGTGTACCAAGAGGTCTGAAAAAATGAATAAGAGCTGGTTTTGGTATAAAAATGGTGTTTTTAATGGTATGAGTGAGGCACGAAATGATCCGGCTTTTTTGTTATCCGGCCTGCCCTTCCGCCACATTAGACCGGATAGTTGAGACTCTACTGAATGTTTTTGAAATAAGAGGAGTTAAGTTATAGACATGCGACAAAACTTTTGTCCATAGCTGTACATTGCCCGTGACATTTTCCATTTTTATCAGGTTTACTGTTCCTAAGGATTGCACTTGTAATGAAATATTTTAATTTTGTCAGCCTCTAGTTAGCATTTGTCTGTGCTTCTTTCAGAGTGTACGGACTGTAGAAGAGTTGGAGAGAGATCTGATGTCGCACACCCCACCGAAGAAGCCCAGTGGAACAAAGACGATCCAAGACGTGGAGAGGGATGTGGTGTTGAAGCCTTCCGCGTGGCTGTTGGAAGATGTAGAACGTGAAATGAAAACCAGCGTTAGTGTTGGACGAGGACATTTGGTGTACCCTCCTCCTCCGATCGCTCAGGATGTGCCCATCAAGAACACGAAAAACTTGCTGGGAATGCCACCAGGTCCTATTGTTTCAAATCGATTTCCACACTTGCCGCAAGTGGGGAACAATGCGTCGTTTGGACAAGTGGTTGTGCCCCCACATTTGGTATCTCCTCCTTCGGGACACGGGCAAGCATTTAAAGGAGGTATGAACTCTCATCTGTCACCGATGGGTGTGACCGAGTTAGGTGGTGCTGTGCGACAGTTTCTTCCTCCACAACTAACTGGTATTGCTCATAATCAAAGGCTGATGGGTAGGTGGTGCTAATTTACATAATGTATATTAGTATTATTTATAATAAATAACTTTGTAGGTGTACATTGAATGTGGAAAGGCCGTAAGAACACTTTGCGTTACTTAGATTTGATTATTTCGCCTTCTAGCTTCAAGTTCTGTACTCTCTTATTTCTTGTAGCGTTGGTGCCGAGCGACCGTAGCCGAGTTGTTAGTGCGTTGGCTTTGCATTCGGAAGGTCCTGGGCGCACGCTCTTCATTGTTCCTTAGTCACACCAGTCAAATGTCGATATGGTATATTTAAACTAGGCTCTGGTTGACTTCCCCACATCTCCCTTGGCGTAGTCTGAGTCAAAAGTGTTTAAGGGCCATAAATATAATTGCAGCGTTGCATCCATGAAAGTTAACCTTGTGTTGTCAAATATTTAGATGATATGCATAATGCTCACTTTGGTTATCAACGTAAACAATTTTACTGTTTCGAAAATCTGAAACTATGGTTGGAGCTACCCAGTTCTCGTAGTCTTGGCGCTAACGTCGCATGCTTTGGATCGGCATTGGGTAGACACGTGGGTTCTAACCCCACGGGCAACCATCCTGACTGATGTTTTCCAGTTTTTTCCCTCAGACTCACCAGGCGGATACGGGGACGGCATCTTATCCATCCCATCCTCTCCCCTTCTCTATCCCGAATTTTTAATTTGGATTTTATGGCCTTTTGGCATCTAAGGGTTAGGGCGGGGGGGGGGGGGGAAGGATTCGGGAAGGTGTCGGCCAGAGCCTATGTTGAAGGTGCCATTCCGGCATTTTCCTGGTGTGACTGAGGAAAAACCCTGGAAATACCTTGGTCAGGATCAAACCCACGACCTCCCAAATGAACTTTCAAAATCTAGAAGTGGATATCATCATGTTTTACGTTGTATTTCTTAAATTTCGATGTTCAAAATTATACTAATCAATAAAATTAAACTCTCAAATGTTTTCACTACACCATTCGGTGGCATCCTCAAGCAACAGGAAGGTAAGTTATTGGTTAAAGAAAATTCAGACGAATTGATCTTTTAGTCATAGCAATGTGCGATCATACATAACGCACCGTCCACCATCTTCGTTCACCTTCAGTGCTTAGGCTGCTAGAGTGCAACTATGGAAGATCAATTCGGTCTGCATTACCTTTAACCAATAGCTTGACGTCCTGTCACTTGAAAATCCTCCGGAATGGTGAAGTGAAAGCATTTTCATCTTCAAAACTCTATAATCGGACTCGTATAGTACTCAGAATGTTAGAATGTAGTACTCATATTCCTCCATAGATGGCAGCAAATTTGCAATCTAGCTATTTGAAAGTGTAACGTTTAAGTCTAAAGTTTTAAAACATGATTGGAGACAGTTATAATTTTTGCTACTTGAAATTTACTCTTGTACTCGTAAGAAATTTTACCTTATACTCACGATTTTTTTTTTTAAATAAAACATGTTTACTCTAGAAATTTAAACATCCATATTCAATAAATTCTACTATCTGTAGCCGACCTGGTAGTCGTGTGGGCTAGGGCAGCGACTAGAAGGGTTCGAATCCAGGCTGGGGCATGGGTGTTTGTGATTGTGGATTTTTAACTAGAACGTGACGAATAATCGTGACGGGCCGAAGTCAAAAAGTTACTAGAATGACCCATACAAAATAAAGTTGACCGAAGTTTTGTCTACCATCCGTAGTTACTTTATTGCTTATTGTAATTTTGAACAACGAGATGATTTTAAAAACGCAGGATAAAACCATGATTTAGATCTCTCCACGTCATCCATTTATGAATATAAACATTAGCTTGAAGAGGTCAGGATCCGAATGTAATTTGCGTTAGTTGTATTGTTCTGTGACTTAAGGGGAGGTAGTATGTGGCCCTTAAATGAGAATGAAAAAGAAAAAAGAAAATTAGAATGAAATTGTAAACCTGTAACAACTTTATGAAGATCTAAGAAATCAAGTTGTGTTTTAGTTAGTTTTCAGTTCTTAAATGAGGCAAGTAGTGAGCCCCACAAGTATACTGAATTTCGGGCTCCTGACTTTCGTGAAGACGATCAATTAATTCAAATTCACGATAAACAGAAAATAAAAGTACTGCTGGCACATTTCTTAATACGTCAAAATAAAGCCAGAGGTGCCTATTGAACGATGTGGGTCGGAGCCCACTTTTACCAAAAACTGTAGGTCCCATCCTTAGAAGCTCAGTAGCTCGTTTACGACGGTAATAATAATTCAAGAAATTGTGTTACATTTCAGTAAAATTGAAGGAAGCAACACAAATTGCAGTTACATGTTAAGTAAAGTCCCACATTTTTATAATCTCATTATGAAATTTTTACCAAATCTACATCGTGGTAATAGGTAAGAAATAGATTTTTTTTTTTCCGATTTTTCAAAATTACAGTTTTTGAAATTTTCAAGGTCAAAGAAAATTTTGGATAACCTTGAAATGTTGATGTTAGGAAAACTTCTCAAGTAGCGTATCAAATGGAAGGCAATTCAAAGATCTTTAAAAGGAGACCAAGCAGAACTCTCTTATAGGAGCTTAGAAATATGAGTTTATATAAATACCCGAGCATCGTTTTTTTTTTTTTAATTTTATTTTTATACAGTGTTCTCTGGAAAACTTAACAGCCCAAAAATCTGAAAATATTTTTTCTTTGAATAATTTCATGGCAGGGTTTGCCAATCTGGGCCCAGTCTGATTCTCACCTGTGAATGTCGGAACGTAAAATTATCTTGGATTCCGGACCACGCCGCGGCTTGAATCTCCAGTGCACCTACTATGAAGGGAGGTCACCTCCTACCCCTTTCCCCCAACTCACTCAAACCTCCCGATTTCACAGCAGTTACACATCGTCACCAACTGAGCTCTGTACGCAGCTTTACACTTACATGCATTCACACCTTTTTTCTAAAACCCAGCTGGGCCCAGGTGTTTTTTTTTTTTTTTTTTTTTTAATATCTGCTGCTGTTTTTGAAACTCTGCCTCATGGGTAGAAAAAATACTGTGAATTTAATTGAAATTGCTTTACGTCAATCTCAAAACTGCATATTTCCTCGTTGATTTGACATGGCATGACCCATTAATATAATGTAGATTCTTTTCCGAATCAGATGACAACTTGAATTAACACAACTGATAAAAAGAAACATCTTTCAAGCAAATCATACTTTAGTAAAGCCGTAAAATCCTTCTGTACATAAAGACAATATAACTTCATATATAATCGCGTTAGCAGATCGTAATTATTCCATTAACCAACCCATCTGTAAGCACATAGTCAACTATTCGTGTGATACAGACTTATTATTACTTTTCTTATTCATATTACAAGTCAAACATTTTACATTCTCAAAAACCATGTAAACTTTGATGACCTATTTCATGAAACATTGGCAACGAAAGGACAA
Source organism: Lepisma saccharinum (assembly GCA_022664845.1). Lineage (NCBI taxonomy): Eukaryota > Metazoa > Arthropoda > Insecta > Zygentoma > Lepismatidae > Lepisma > Lepisma saccharinum. The sequence continues at coordinate 34,501 of JAGDQP010001641.1, forward strand.
TAAAAAGTTTAGCTTCCTTTCTTTTAAAATTTCTTCTTACCAGTTTTGCTGAACTCTTTCAGTCCTGATAATACATTTTAGTGCAACTGCATATTTTTTTGGTGATAAATAAAATAAAATGGACCCATTTGTTGCATTTCGGATACGAGATTTATACAGACTTCATCGTTGCAACATTGGTTTCTTCGAATATTTCACAGATGTCCTCACGAAGCATATCATACTAAACGAAGAAAGTGCCAAATTGTCAGGTTTAAGGTCTTACGATAGCGTAGCTAATAAAAAGGGACCTTATAATCCTGCTGAGGCCGTTCGTCCGTCTGTCCGTATCTCAAAAATAACTCTCAAGATTCACAAACTCTCAAAAATAACTCTCAGGTTGTAGAGACATGGTTGAGGTGTTGTTTGAAAGGTCTTTGCTAGACTAGCTCAGTCACCAAAAAACAGTACTTATTGGTATAGTTGGTCAGTGTTACCAGCCGTTTTTTTTAAATCAATTTTCCAAATTTCTTCCATTCCGTTCGATCCATCTACACCAAAATAGGTATAAATATTATTCGTCATATTATCTTGGTGATGCTGGAATTGTGATTATCTCAAAAAGGAAGACGACCATTATCAATATTGCTCTGGCATGCTTAGAAACTACAATTTTTAGTTGGATGAAGTATGTACAGTGTAACGACTTGAACTAAATCCTGGGGTCTATTTAAAATGAACAAATATTTGAATCTGCACGAGTAATATTAATTTACATGAAAGGGAGGCCCGAACACCTATCATGATCATCAATACTGTGTGATCTCCGTACCCTCTTTCCACTTATTACTTTGGCTACTGGTAGTCCAAACTATGAATTCAAAGTACGCCAATCGAATTGATGATTACATTTAATGATATATAACACTTACATGCATAGCTGATCGACACTAATAATAAACATAATTAATATTGAAGCTGATATTAAATATGTTTTTGAACAGCTCGCTGTCATTGCATGTCATTGAAAAATAGTAAACCGTTGAAAATGCTCGACTTGCTTCGTAGAGTCTCTGCGATGTGTCGAGCGTGAGTGTAGCAAACTCAATAAATAATAAGAAAACACTTGATAATCTCAAATGCCAACCAAAGGTGTCCATTCCTCCGGAGGTCACCCCTCAATATAATTCCCCTCACCCTCCAACCTGGTGAGGGTGATGTGCAGTGGAGGTGAAGGGCTATCTCCATGCTAGAAAGTGATGTGGAGTGGAGGGTTATCCCCATGCTGGAGGGTGATGTGGAGGGCCAGATCAGAGCTGGAGTGGAGGTGGTGGTGACCTCCGTGCTGGAGGGGGGAGGTGGAGTGGAGGTCATGCCAAAATGGACACCTTTGGTGCCAACACGTCACAATGGAAAAATAGTGAGAGTGTCACCGTCCCAAAGCACCCCCAGTTGTCAATGCTGCCAACCTGTTTTTTTTTTAATCAAATTGGTGCTATACCATTGCACGTATCCACATCACACGGGGCAGGTGTGGGTGTCATTGTCTCCAAACATACCAGTTGTCAGTGTTGCCAATGTACTTTAAAATTTAACTTTTGAATTTTCTTCCATACTGTTAGACGTATCAACACCAAACCTGGTATAAACGTTATTCGACAATAGAAAAAAAATACTGTGCAAGTTCCTGTCCCTAAGCACCCCAGTTGACAGTGTTTGATAAAAATGAATGTGTGTCCCTGAGATGTTATCAATTTACCCTCGGAGTCTTCGCGATTGTTAATAGAATCGCGTGCTCACTTGTTTTATAATATTGAGATACATACGAAAGTTGGCGAAACCCATTATTTCGCAAAATACAAAATTTTGGTTTCTTTTGACATAAATAAGAAATTTACACAAGCATCACTTTACTTTCAGCTTCTTTGTGAAGCCAAGAACGGGCCTTAATAGGCACGTAGGGAAAACGGTTGTACCAGGGCACAAATTTTGCGTTTCAGTTTTTAAATCAATAGATTTGCTTTGGAAAAAAGTAAATAATGGTCAATTCTAATGCAGTGATTTCGCAAATGACTGAATTTTTTGGGGGTGTCCAGGCTTAATATGTTGTGTGCTGTAACTAAATTTTCATGTACTTGTATTCTGTTCCTAGGAATCCACATAGTTGTTACCAGGGTACACATTACGAAAATAAATCTAAATTGAAACATTTTATAAGTAATACATTTATATGCAATATAGAAGTCACTTAAGAAAAACAATACTTTGTTTCGCCAACAGCTAATGGCTAAGGAAGCTTTAGAATAAGGTCGGTTTTAGACATTTTCTTTAGATATCTAACGTTAAATCCATTATCTTAACACTGAATCTATTACGTTTTACTATCTGGCCGTTGGTAAATCCTATATTCCCTTTTCCAAAAAATATTTTATTTCATAAAATCCACCAGTATGAACTTTCACTTACTTTTCAACAACACACACTAACGTGCTAAACGAATTGTCCTAAAATGTACTCTGTTTGAAAAGTGAAAAATAGTCTTCTTACTATAGTCGCCATTTGCACTAAACCAGAGTAGCCACATCACGTCACAAAATACTTCCATTGAAACGCGGTTCCTACTTCGTGAGCTATTAACAAGAAATAACTACGGTGTCCCCTAGGTACATTCTGTCTCCTGGTACAGCACTTTCCCTATTCTTTCTTTTAAAGATCTCTTGTTATAATATTTCTCACCTTAAAAATGTAATTTTGGACTGCTACCAACTGTAAAGAGGGCAAGACAAATAGTTGTATTCCGTAACTTTTAATATTGACATACGGAATAGTTAATTTTACTATATCTTTTACTCGTAATTATATCTCAGAAACAATATACAAGAATGAAATCATTTGCAAGTAATATACAGTAAACTCCTGATAATCGGCGATCTTTCTTTTCTTTTCTACAGTATACAGAAACTGTGTTTGAACATGAAAACTTCAACGGCGCTGTCATCATTCGTTAGCATCCCATGAACCGGTTCCAAAACAGCCGAAATCAGCACTGCACCAGAAGAAGGTCCTCCTGTGTGTTTGGTGGACTGTTCGCTGCATCGTGCATCGGGAACTGCTACCAGCTGGTCAGAGCATCAATGCAACTGTGTACTGTTAGCAGTTGAGCCGTGTTCAAGAAAAACTCAAAACTCTGGAGCCAGCACTTCTGAATCGCAAAGGGGTCCTCCTGTTAAAGGAAAACGCTAAGCCCCACCTGGCTAGGATGACCCGGGACACCATTCTACGCCTTGGATGGGAAACACTATTGCATCCGCCATACTCCCAGGACATTGCACCGTCCGATTTTCACCTGTTCCATTCCTTGAACAATCACCTTAGAGGACGCCAGTTCAAATCCCTAGTAGAGGTGCAAAATGCACTTGATACTTTCTTCGCTTCACGGCCCACCAAGTTCTACCGCGAAGGAATCCGTGGCCTTCCAGAACATTGGCAGAAGGTCGTCGATGCTGATGGGGTCTATTTTTGATCTTCCATGTACGTCATAGGTGACATATCGATGTTCGAAGGTGGTGGGTGAAAAAGCGCAGAACTTTCTTACTTACCTTTATACATGAATATGCTTTCTCATTATAAGGGCTGTTCCAAAATAAACCGAACTTTTTAAAAACTGAGAAAATAGTAATATTCATCTCTTGCCCGAACCTGCCTCCTTCAATGTACTGTTCTCCACTGTGCACATAATGCTCCCAGAGTTGCATCCAGTTCTGGAATGTCTGCTGAAACTCCAGTTTTGGAGTCCCGTAGTGATTTCTTCTGGTCTTCCTCTATGGTCTAAAATCTGCGATCTTTGAGGGTTAATTTGAACTTAGAGAAGAAATCTGCTGTTACCAATTCAGGGGAATATACCGGTTGTGGGACAAGTGTCTTGACACCGAGCCGCCGTAGTCCAGTGGTAGAGCGTTGGTGTAGCTTTGAGGAGGTTGTGGGTTCGATCCCAGCGGCCGATCATCCTGACTGAGGTTTTTCTGTCACCAGGCAAATGCCTGCATGGCACCTTCAATATAGGCCCTGGCAGCTTGTCAAATCCTTATCCCTCCCCGTATCTCGGCCTGAGCCTTACATGCTTAAAGGCCATAAATAGAAATTGAAATTCAAACAAATCTCTGACGCTTCGCCAACAACTCGGACAATGAGTGAGGAAATTGAATTTTTCATTTATAGCTTTTAGGCATCTGAGGATCAGGCCGGGATTAGGGGAGGGGTAAGGAATTATAATTATCGTCATGAACCATCCAGAACTTGTTATTTCACATCTACGATCTCTTACGCCTCACCTGTCCCGTAATCGTAGAATGACGGAGAACTTCGAATAAGTGATTCTCTACAAGTCTGAGGAAGGGGAGTAACATAACTTTATCATGGAATTTACTCATTCGTTCTTTCTGGGCGTGGTGAGGATTGTCCGCCCAACTGTGATAATTGGACCTTCTGTTTCACATCATACTCGTACCTTTCATCAGCAGTTTTAAAAAATTTTGGTCAGCATTCGCTCAGCGCAATAATTCTTAACATGTCCTGTTCCCACATATCCAATGTTCTGATTAGCACGTATTAGTTTTCATTAAAAGTGTTTGTTGCAGCTATAAAATAACATTTTAATCTGTATTTCAGGTGGGGCTTCTCCAGCTGTTCTGCGGTTCCTGACACCAATGCAGAGGGATAATAAACTTCTTCATGGCTTTCAGCAGTCGCACCGAAACCACGGGAATGTAAATCAAAGCAGAGAAGTTCCTTATCGCAACTTCCAGGACCAAAGGAATATTCCTGGTCATTTGCGTCCGGATAGGAATATGCATTCGTACCAGAATAACTTGAGTCACACGAGAAAAGATGGATTCAACCATCAATTTCCGTATCGTGGCCATAATCATAGAGACTTTGAAAATGGTAGTGGAGACCATGATGATTATTCAGGTCTAATGACACAAAGAGAAAAGCAGTGGCTTATTAATATTCAGATTTTGCAGTTAAACACGCAAACACTCCTTGCGACTGACTACTATTATACGGTAAGTGAGATTGACAAGAAGGAGAGAAAGTTGCATTCAAATACACTTCTGGTTGTTTTGCAATTCCAGGCACATTGAAGGTTTCAGTTGAGTGCTGGCATTGCTTCACTGTCCAGTATAGAGGAGAGAGTTCGTGCTGTGTATTCTGTTGTGTGTCCCATTCGTATTGTTTTAGCCATTACTTCTATAACAAAGCTGACAGTGTAAAGGTTTTCATTTATGAAAAAGTTACCAAATTGTACGAAGATTAATCTCATTCCTTGTGCGGATTTTTAATTAATTAATTATTATTATTATTGGTAAGGATAACAACTATAGTTTTTATGATTACATTTTATTATTTATTTTCATTAAATACTAAAGGTATTTATGATTTGAGAGGTTTTGTGTAATACAGTCGAACCCCGTTTATTCGGTTCTAAAGGGACCGGAACAGATCCGGTGACCGAAAATCCGGGAAATTTGCTAACGATATAACACACTTTATATCCATTTTTTATTTCATTGATTGCACATTTTCCCGTACTTATACAACAGTGTAATAGTACAAAGCAAACTACGTGCAAATAGGACTTAAAAATATATTATGACACTAACATTCACGTAGTGACTGCAGAGTGAGACGTGCAATTATGCATAAATCTGAATATTCCTGAGGGCGGACTTGTTTTTTTCTTTCCTTTGGACCCTTTAATTAATAAGGAAGTCCTGGCAGCCGTTGCTTTAAAGCACGACTGGATTTAGGACTGCCGTGTTTGTTTTATGATTCGGATAATCCGAAAACCCGATTCGGATAATCCGAAAACCCGATTCGGATAATCCGAAAACCCGATTCGGATAATCCGAAAACCCGATTCGGATAATCCGAAAGTCTAATAACCGAGCCGCCGTAGCTCAGTGGTAGAGCGTTGGCCTAGCATTCGGGAGGTCGTGGGTTCGATTCCAGCGACCGACCATGCTGACAGGGTTTTCCTCAGTATACCAGGCAAATGCCGGGATGGCACCTTCAACTTGAGCCCTGGCCGATACTTTTCCTAATCCTTTCCCCTCTCCTACCCCGGCCTGAGCCTTAGATGCGTAAAGGCCATAAATAAAACTTCAAATTTAATATTATTTATTTGCTTTAATTGCATGACGAAAGTATTTTCGATTAGCAATTTGCAGCCCTTTTGGAACTTCACCGAGTTGTGAAGTTCCTCCGTGTAACTCAGAAGCGCATTCTTCTTTGGGACTTCCTTCCGTCGTTATTTTTATTTCTCTTATTCTCCATTTTATTATTATTTTCCTCTTCCTCGCTGATTATTCACCCTCTTATTCCTTTTCCCACCACCTCCCTCTTCACGTCCTTCGCTATTTGGTGTTTTCTCCGGCCTCTAGTGATTTTACCGCCTCGATAACCTGGCATCAATTGGCAACATGGCCGCTCCCTAGCACCAGTTCTCTTGTTATGAGAATACGACTTCGGCGAAACGCGTCTTTCTTTCTACCTTAATTTACCATCTTCTATATAGATAGAAAAAAAAGAGCACATGTCAGACAGACCTACATGAACGTCACGAACAGAAGGGAAGTTGTGTTGATGGCTATGGGGATGTAGGAGACCGTACAACTATTTACAAAAGAAATTTTCCTAACTTACCCTGTGTGATTTTCTACAAAATGCATTTATTTGAAAAGTAGTGTTCAGCTAGCACGGACATGTGTATTTCATCGAAAGGAAGTCGAAAATACACTTTTTGCGGAGAATCACCCATATGTACTTTCATTTATTGCAATGCAAAAACATAACGTAATTCACAATTGCATATTTGTTACATAGTGTTTCAGTAACTGATTTGTGCACCAGTGACAGGTTCTCAAGTTAATTCTGAGTTATTTGACTGTTATTCACAACACTTTCACACGCAGTGAATGTAAATGTGATTTATTTATCTGAATACCCCGCCATGAGCCACAAGAAACCCGACTTTGAGGTAACAACGAAAGGATGCTAAAAGAAAACAAGAACCCGAAAATGTTACTTTTGCGACACATACTAAGATAAAGAATAAACATTTCTCTAAAGCAAATGGACTAAATTTGCCAAATGAAATTGTTTTATAGTGCAGTAATGTTGAAATATAAATTAAAACGTTCCTGCTGTTCTGAAAGTGTTCTTCCTGGGTTTATCAACAAGGTAAGATGGGCACTGCAATGTTTCAAGAATAAATATCCTTTTCTTTCTCAGGGGCCGTATGAATATATCAGATTAAATACTCTTGTACACCGATACCTCGCACTTATGACCTCATTGGTGACAAACGATGACGCCAAAAACTGTCTTAAGCCTGTCAGTGTTGTAGATGAATGTCGTGGATAAAATAAAACGATCGGACGTAGCTCACTTGGTAGAGCGTTAGCGTAGCATTCGGAAGGTCGTGGGAACGATCACAGCGGCCGCCCATCTTGACTGTTTTTTCCAGGATTTTTCCTTAGTCACACGAGACAAATACCGGAATGGTACATACAGACATTCCCTGCCCGTCTATTTTGCAACATCCTCTCCATGATACCAGAGACCATGAATAAATTCAATTCGTGAAAAAAAGCACAGGTGGACGATCGAACGTAAGATGCCAAGTGTACCAAGTCTGGGTATGAGTGTATATGGAAAACAGTGAACAGGGCGCGTTGAAACATGTATCCATTGATCGATCAGTGTATATTATTGCTTTGCTTCTCAGTCATACGTGGATTATCCTCAGGAAATCAGCAATCAGCGGATACCCCTCTCAAACAACAACGGATCACACACAGACTCCTTGCAACCTTGACGCTCAAGTTCTCCATACATACAACAGATCTTGCACTGACCCAAATTTCCAAGAGTCAGTTTGACTCGGCGCAGAAATTTGAGAGTCAACAAAGAGAATTTGCGAGATGCTGCCATAGGCTACTGCCTACAGAACATCACGGAAGACTCATTCTTCTTCTTCTTCATCTTGCAAATCGTGTAAGTTGCTGTGAGAGAAGTTAGTTTGAATTTTATTTTTAAGGCCTTGAGGCATCTTTCACTCAGGCCGGATCTGCTAATGGGATGAATAGGTGAAATGAAGAAAGTGGGAGAAAACGGGAGAACCTCGAGAAAACCCACGCACACGGTGTTTGTCCACCACAAAATGTACACGGCATGAGCAGAGATCGAACCGACTACTCCCAAGCGCCAGAGCTAAGTGGGGTACCATTGAGCCACCTTGGCCCTAGAAGAAATTACTTTGAGATAATTAAAGAACAGGAAACTTACTTCAACTCAGTTCAGCATCTGCGTAATAAAAAATATCTGACCGGTTTTAATTGCAACGAAAGGAACATGTCGGAAACAGTGCAAAGCTTGAAATTTTACGAGTAAAGAAAAAACGAAAAAACAATAATTTAGGAATCAATCGCTAGGAAACGCGAGCATGTGAACTGAAGACTGTTTCAAGACCGCTAACCTCCCGCCATGCCTAGCTTTGGGTGTCAAAACTTAACTACTAACAATTGAATATTGTGTAGTATACTCAAACTTCTTGCACAAAATGGTAGAAAAGTGATTGAATTGAGAATAAGAGTTTGTGTCGGGAGGTTAGCGCTCTTGAGACAGTCCTCCGGAAATGCAAACTGAAGAGTGAAAAGTTGAGAAGTACCTTCGTGAAACCGGCCCCTGGTTTCTTTATTTTAATCCTGATCACAATAAGTGTTTTTTGAACGCTAAGCAGCGCTTTTTTTTTTCTAACTTTAGAAACTTGTACATTGATTGGTATTATCTTGTTTAAAAAAAATGTGAAGGAATCTGCAGATAGATTAGAAATATATTGGCATGATTTCTGTTGTTTCAGATGTATAATTTGAAGAGAAACAAGTCTCAAGATCAAAGAATTCAGAACAAGAAAGACCTCCAGGACAAAAATCGAGACAAGGATAAAGACCATGTTCGATTGGAGCCTAGGATATACACTCCAGCACAATTTGAAAACTCGCTTGGAAAACTTCAGGTAAGATTCAAGATGGTAACCCATGTTCATTTATGTAGTACGTCTATTATTAACGTTAGTGATCACGTTTTTAGTATTTTGCTTTTCATGTCACGTTGCAAACTTAAATCGTGTTATGTGAGGTTTTGTCTCAATACAGGACATGGAAAAAAATAACTTTTTAATGGATATACATACGAAGAAACAAATGTCCACGCGATGAGGATTTTATCATCAAGTTAATGTAGAAAAAACTAATATATTTGCTCTATTCTTAACGACATTAACTTAATACACACATTCCTCATAGCTTGTACAACCTTTTTGCGAGGAATTAGACTGCGAGAAAAAATTGTGGGTTAGAGCCTTCTTGTCTCCATAAATTCAACTACTGAATTTCTCAGCTATTTACATTTACGCGTACATGCGATCCCAAGCGTATAATGCGAATCACTAAAAATGGTTGTAAATAACCTAGTGGCTGTTTATATTGGGTTTGTGCAGAAATTCTGTCGGTGTTATCATTCCATTCAAGCATTAACTACTAATTAAGCAAACCACTTATTTCAGAACACTAATCAATAATATAGTCTCCGGCATTGTTGGAGTCGCGGTGGCTCAGTGGTAGAACACTTACCTCTGGTGCGTGGGTTTTCTCGGGGTTCTCCCGTTTTCTTCTTCTACTTTCTTCATTCCTCCAATTATCCCATCATCGTCCATACGCCCTGAGCCGAAGTTGCCTAAAGGAGCGAAAATTCAATTCTCCACCATTGTGTACAACTGCTTTCCATCGTTCAGGGAGCTCCGTGATCCCTTTGGGGTAAAAATCCACCGTTCCGCGCCGTTGGAGAAGAATATGCCACGCAATGCACGGAACGGAACAGATTATAGTTCGAAGGCGCGAGGCTTGGGGAGTGTGCCGGATATGTTAAGATATCCATTCTAAGCTCCTGAAAGACTGTTTTCATCATTGCTGCAGTGTGAGGTCTGGCGTTTTCATCTGGAGAATCACAGATGGCGACTTGTTGGTCGTTTCTCCGCAGTAGCCACGTGAAGTCGACGCAGTTGTTCGCAATATAGCGCTGCACTTTCTGTCATATTCCTGGAAAACAGCTCAAACTGAATTATTTATTTTTGGTCACACCAAATGGAAAATAATGTCTTGCGTGATGCAGTACACTTTTCGCACTAGGTGTTTCTGTTTAGGTTAAGCCATTGTTTCCCACGTGACGTTGATATTCATGCATCACTTTTTGTCACCCGTGACCAAAAAGGATTGATGATGGTGACGAGCAGGTAAGGAGGAACAGCGTTGGTCATTGTCGCTGTGCATGTGAGAAACCCACGCACCAAGTTTTTGCACCATCCCCATGGAGTGCAGGTGTTTGCCGACTGTTATATATGGTCATAGTCTATCTGGTGGCCAATTCCCGTGTCGTTTGCTGTGGAACGCGTTTAAACGGTCCTTATCAAGGTTCAATTTCCATTCCAGACGGTCCCTTCTTGAAACGCGCATACCACTTGTACCCAGTCCTCTCACTAATGACAATGTCACCATACACTGCACAAATGTTTTGGAGGATGACCTAGGCTGGCACACTTGAATTAAACCCAAACAACATAGTGTGCCGGAAACGTTCCTTCTTCTCGACATGACACTTCATGTTCAGTCATATGCAAAAATAAATAAATAAAAAGGGTCCATTGATGTCGATAGTTTAACGTGGCATGGATTAACAAAGGACCATGTTATGCAGTGCATACAGAATAAGGAAGTTCAGCAACAAGTAGTTCAAAGGGGATTACACTTTCTTTTTTGGCCGACTGAATTTATGCACCAAGCCAATATTAGTATATCACATTCACTGAAAATAAAGCTGAGTGGTACTCAAACTTAACTTTTTCTTTGTATTTCATCTTGCAAAACTTTTTATCTACCGTCGTGCATGATCGTGTGTGGCGGTAGAAGCATGATGGTTACCATGGCAAGAGAGATGAGGTCAAAGAAACGAGTCATTCTTTCCTTTCGTCTAATGTTTTCGGCCTTAAGGATAATCTAAAGCAACGATCTCCAACAAAAGATGGCAGCACTAACCTCCGTATATGTCTAATGTATTTTCACTGTTACACGAAATTTCAGTGCTGCTCCTACAAATTCAAGGCTAGCGAGGTCAAACTTTCAGGGAAGAAAGTTCATAACCAATTCAAGAACTTGATCGATGTCGATTTTTAATTTTCTTTTTTGTTCATTGTTGAAAGAGCTTTATTGTTACAGGTTTCGATATTCACATCAACAGTCAAGCGATTTCAACAATGAAGAAGAACGAAAATAAAAAATCCGCATCGATCATGCTCTTGAATTGGTTATGAACTTTCTTTCCTGAAAGTTTCAACTCTCTAGGCTTGAATTTGTGGAAGCAGCAAGGAAATTTCGTCCAACGATAAGAATACATTAGACATATACGGAGACAGTGCTGCCATCTTTTGTTGGAGATCGTTGCTTTAGATTATCCTTAATATTATGAATTCAAAAGTATTACTAAAGTGAAAATTTTCTAAAGGGAAAGTTAATCTGTTTGTATTTCTGTAGGTTGTTAGTGTTACGGCACCAAGGAAGATAATTGACATGGATGTTGTTTCTACGGAAGCAATTGATCCAGTTCAGTCTGTACACAAGGATTCAAGGAAGTTTCGACAGTTGTTGCTGGAGACTGAAAGGGTAACTACAATCATTTCGATTCTCCTAATATCTTACCTGTCGGCATTTCCTATGTCGCCCTGGGCTAAAAACCGTTTCACGAGGAAACTTTTGGACTCGATGAAACAAGTACAGAACCAAAGAACTCAGTTTCGTATATATTTATTAATATATGTGTGTGTGTTAATTGTCTTTACATCCATGCCACGACAGTCTACTTGTTTTCTCAAAAAGCGAGGAAGTCATTGTACATGTGTGAATTTCTCGAGAATAAATGTGTGATTACAGTTCATTTCGTTCTTCCGGCACTGAGTATGCCCGCACCCATTCCATGTCTTCATTTGAAGTTTATGGAAGACCACTTTATTTTCAATTGTACTGTTTTCTTTTAACTGTGCATGCTACAGTACATGTTGCACATTAATTAGAATTACAGATTGAGTCGAATGAAATCCAACACGCAGAATAACTTTGATAGGGTAGTCTAGGTTAGGTTAGGCTAGGCCTTCTCCGGTTATCACAGTGTAATGCATTATGTTTTAAAGAATGTATTAGATTCAGTTAAGTTAGGTAGCGTTACGTTATTTATGTTCAGTTGCGTTAGATTAGGCCTTGCACTGTCCGTTAATTAACTATAAAGCCAAGTAATGCTATGATTTGAAGGTATAACTATTCCGTATACAAAATAATGATTTCTGAACGATCTAAAGTTATATACTTATTCATTTCTCTGGTTATCCAATACATATCGAGTCTTGATGATTAGTGAAAAATTCCTCTTTTGGCGTTTGGCTTTTGTTTTATAATCTGCGGAATGATTTTATATTTTTGTGAAATTCGGGAACAGAGATGTCGCGAATGAAAGTACTTGAATCTAAGATAAGATTATGAATTGAAATACCTTTATGTTGTTTGTTTCCCAGCGTGATATAATGTTCTCTTAGGAAGTATGTGGAAAGAAAATCTATTTATGTAAAACTTTTTTCTCAATGTCGACATTGCAGTCAATGTATGTTCAAGTTGGTCGTTACGTTAGTATGACGAAATAGACCGTGGAGGGGTTTTGGAGACAGAAGTAATTGATATCACTATTAATTACAATAAACTTTTATTCGTCATATCGACCGAGTTTTATTGGACTTAGCTTGAAGTTAGCTAGAGTGCAGCTATCTAGATCTAACTTCCATTAAGTGCCAAGTTTCGTCCCACCTCACGTGAGGTAAATGAAAAAAGGACATCTCTAAGCATACTAGTTCAAGCGCCAAGGACCTACAATCCCTGAGATATTGGAGCAACGCAGCGACGATAAATAGATTGCGGACGCACAGCCGCAACATCGTACGGTTTATATGTTCAAAATTTAAGGAATTAATCGTCCCATTACAACTCTACACTTTAGGAGTCATTTGCGCAATAGTACGCACATACGCAACCTAGCGGCATCAATGTAGACTTCGTTTTTCGTTGTGCATTTGTTTCATCAAGTCTAGTAGTTTACTCCACCAATTAGCTAACCCCGAAGAACATTATGAAACGTCTTGATATTTTGTAAATGATTTGAAGGAACAAAAAAGGAATTAATGTCGCAACTAATGTACATAAAGCATGTGGTGTTAATGTTTGGAAACTTGAGTTTGAAATGTTGATCCGTGGTGGGAGATAGTTGTAGTCGGTGAAGAGAAGGGAGTTACCTTAAAACAGTAGTGCTGTGTTTCTTCTAGCATCTGTAACAGTTGCTTACAGTACGAATTTCTGAGCACTTCCGTTTCGCATGACCACAGATAATAGGTACAACCGAGCCGCCGTAGCTCAGTGCTAGAGCGTTGGCATAGCTTTCGGGAGGTCGTAGGTTCCATTCTGACTGAGGTTTTACCAGAGTTGTTCTACAGTCACACCAGGCAAATGCCGGGATGACACTTTCAACACAGTCCCTAGCCGACACCTTCCCAAATCCTTTCCCCGCCCGTATCCCAGCCTGAGCCTTAGATGTCTAAAGGCCATAAATCAAATTAAAATTAAAAGGTACAAATACTCTCTTGATTCATAAATTTCTACGCTTTCCTTCCTGTTTTTGTTAGGCGTTTTCTTCATTGCCACAGTATATCTGAGCAGATATTAAGCACATATCTGAGCTCAATAGTTTGTTCTTGAAGATATCGCAATTTCAAACTCTGTGATTGTCCACCAACTCATGCGGATATATTTTTTACGTTTTATATGATAATAAATAAATGACTCACTTTAGACCCCCCGTGGAAGTTGCGCTCTCAAGTTGTATTTTTTTTTGGGGGGGGGGGGGCTGCGCCCCCTTTATGGTAACCACTCTCCGAGCTACTGTTCTCCCTTGGTTCCCATTTGCCCGCAACCCCCAGGGGGAATGCGCCCCCATACGGGAGGTTTGCCCTATTTATTGTAACCTAACCTTGGTCATACACCTTCATACCAAGTTTCGTTTTTCTAGCTTCAATGGTGTGACAAATGGGTTTTCGGGCGGCCATTTTGGATTAAAGATGATGACTTTTTTTTTAACGTTTTCTTATATTGTCGTGACTTACTTCATACCAAATTTAATTTCTCTAGCTCGAACCGTGGGGAAAATGGGTTTTTGGGCAGCCATTTTAGATCTTAGATGGCAACTTTTTCCAAATATTGTAATATTTTTCTAAACTACTAGTGATCATGTACCTTCATACCAAATTTCGTATCTCTAGTTCAAACGGTGTGGGAACTGGATTTTTAGGGTCCGCCATTTTAGATTCAAGATGGCGTCTTTGGATACATTATGTAACGTTTTTGTAACCTACTAGTGATGATGTACCTCCATACCAAATTTCATTTCAATAGCCCCAGCGGTTTAGGCTCTATTCTATACAACAATGGGTTTGGCGGCCATTTTGGATCCACGATTGCGACTTTTTCAAAATGTCAGATTTTTTCCTTTACCTACTCATTGCCCTACACCTTCATACCAAATTTGGTATGTCTAGCTCCAGTAGTTTGGCCTGTGATGATCAGTCAGTGAGTGACCATGCGGTAAAATATTATATGGATTATAATGAAAAATAATCTAAGGTACTGAAGTAATTATATTTACTTGGCAAGAGTATTACTAAATATTCTCAGTGACCATAGATAATGTACTCTTTACATCTTGGATAGTAAGACTAGCAACTAATAATTATCAAATGGTTTATTTTCAGTTGTATGCGCTACTGCTTCTAATTGAGGATTTGGAAAATCCCCTAAAAGAGAGGCAAGAAGAATCAGATGTGAGCACAGCAGACCTTGTACAGAAAATGCTAGCTTCATTGTTACAAGATGAGAGACTGATTAGTATAATGTGCCTGCGTAAGGGAAAGGTAAGGAAACTAAAAACGGCGTTTATTTTTAAAGAATGGAATCTTTGGTTTCAACTTGTTAGATTATAGACTAGAATACTTGGGGTAAAATATCCTCTACTCTTGTATTAACTGCTTTGAATACGTGATACTTCGCACCGGGCGGCTGTAGCTTCCCATTCGGGAGGTCCTGGATTCTATTCCACCGGCCAAGCATCCTGACAGGTTTTTCCTCAGGAAATGCCGGGATGATACATTGAACTTAGGTCCTGGCCACCTCGTTCACGCATCTTTTTTCTACTTTATTCCGGCCTGAGCCACAGATGCCTCTAAAACGCCGTAAATAAATTGAAATGATACTTCACCATTATGATTCATCGTCATAACCTCGGGATGGCCAGAACGTTAGCACGCTCTGTGCACGGGTTCAGTTCCCGCCAAGGTGTGTTGAACGGAGTGGTTCGGAGCCTACTTTACCAAACACTGTAGACCCTGTCCTGAGAAGTTCGTGTAGGACGTTTATAACTATTCAATGAATCATCGTCATAATTGTCGATAGTGAGAAGTGCTTCATAGCGAATTTTGCATTTCCAGAAATCAATACGGGATGCTGGAAAGCTCGAACGGAGTAAAGTACTCATGAACAGAATAAGCCAGTCATACATGAATTTACATTCAAAAGCACCAGTTTACAAAAGTATGTACAAATATCCTTCCATTCTCAAACTATCCAAAGTGTTTTTTTTTGGGGGGGGGAACATCATAGATTGAGACATGGGCTGATTAAACTTCTTTAATAAAACGTTTGGTAAGGATATACTGGACGAGATGACCGGAGAGTGGAAGAGATTGCATAATGAAGAACTCCACAGACTACGATTAACCTGTACCAGAATGATGAAATCACAACGGCTATGATAGGACAGCCATGTAGCTCGCATAGGGAAAACCGAAAATTATATATATCCATCGTGATTGGTAAGCCGGAGTTGGGAAGACCTAGACATCGTTGGGAGTATAGTACAAGAAGGGATCTTTCAGAGATAGATGTTTGTGATGGAAACTGGTTTAATCTTGACCAGGATTTAATCCAGTAGCGAACGTTAGCTACTTCGGCGATGAACTTCGGAATTCGGTTAAGCCGTAGAGTTAGTGAGTTAATACCTTTGTAGGTGAAAATTATATTAAGATACAAATTGTTTCGCGTTTAGATATTGTTCTTACGTATACTGCCGTAAGGAGTATTTTTAAAAAAAATAACCATGAAATGCTAAAAAGAATTACTTACGTGTAAAACTCGTTGTCTTCAATGTCAGAAAATTTATTAACTTGAAACCATTAACGTTTGGGATAACACTAGGTCCTTTTTCAAAACGTAAGGCATGATATAGTGAGGATCTATATATCCCGACAATTGCCTGGTGTAACAGGAAAAATTCTGGAAAAACCTCAGTCAGGATGGTCGACCGCTGGGGTCGAACCCATGAGCTCCCGACTGCTACGCCAAGGCCCTACCACTGAGCTACGGCGGTTCGGTGAGTAAGATAACTTGTTCTGTACTTTGTAGTGAAGAAAAGTGTTGTGTTTTAGTTCCTTCAGCAATGGGTAAGTTTGTAACTCGAAAGAGAACTGCAACTTCAAGTGTAGATGAAACAAACGAAGGAGAGCCACAGTTCACAGTTGGTATCACTGAAATATCTTCGGCTTCATTCCATGACATCGTTAGCAGTGCATTGCCTAATGTAGCAACGGGTGATGTAGAGCTCCAACCAAAGTCAGATAAAAGTTCAGCTACTGAAAACAGCAGAAACGGAAGTTAGAAAGTTATTTGAAAATGTGGGTGACGAGAAATGTCCTGCGCCAGAGTGTTTGATTTGTGAAGAAAACCGTCCATGGAAAGCTTGGTTTCCAATAAGTTGCTCCACCACATGACTTCGAAGCGTAATCATTTGCAAGGGAAAAAAGTATAGAGTGCTTGAAAGCCCATCTACGACTGAAGAAGAAACATAGTAGTGTGTTCACAAAGAAGTTCAAAGTTTCTGGAAAAGCTCGCTGAGATTATTGCGAAAAACTTACTTCCTCATGTACTTGGCGTAAGAGCCATTTTGCCAGCTTGCTCTTCCATCGTTAGAGTGCCGAATATGAAAAAGAAATCCACAAGATACCTTTGACTGACTGTACGGTGGGAAGAAAAATCCAGGATATGTCTAAGAACATTGAGAATGTCTTCAAAAACGAAGGTTGATGGCTCGAATTCAATGTTTACATTACAGCTGGACGAATCTACAGACATCAGTGGACTAGCTCAGCCGGTTCCTTTCATCCACTTCATTGACCATGAAGAAGGCGATATGGTGGAGCAGTATCTCCACCACCAAGGGACCAGATATTTCTTTCTTTCTCTATCTACATCGGCCAATATGACTTGATTAGAAATAATTTGTTTCAAGCAGTTTTTCTAGACTTGGACTCACTGAAGATGAGGAGCTAGCCGATCTGAAGGACAACACAATATTTTAGAGTTAAAACAGCAGGAAATAGACCTCAACAGATTTTGGATTTCCATTCAACACGACTATCCTCACCTGAGCAAGAAAGTCCTCATTATAATGCGTAAGTTTTCCACAACCTACTCTTGCGAACCATTTTCCTTGAAGGCTTTCACCAAGACAAAGCATCGGGGGCGCTTGAAGATGCTGGACGAGGAAATGAGGGTGAACTTGTCCTGCATCCGGCCAGGTACACAACAAATGTGCAGGAGCCATCAAACCCAACAAAACCATTGAGTTGATCATTTCTGTGGTAGTTTGTACATGTTTTAAGCACCTCTCAAAATAAATTTACCTCTTTTAGAGAATTTTACAAATATTCTTAGTAGGGTGCCGCAGCATGTAGTGTTCCCTGAAAAGGTGCCGCCACTGGAAAAAAAATTGAGATGCCTGATCTAGACATTGAAATCCGACAAGGACATCGAAAGCTTTTGAGTGTCAGTCAATTTCGAAATACGGTTAATTCTCGTGATTTTTGTAACGTTGAAGGCATCCTACGGGATTTTGGCGGGCCTAGAAGGATGCCTTCTCCTATGGAGCATTCAAGAACAGAAACTAATAAATGCTTTTGTGCTTGGTAAAGATCCTGTTAGCTTTTGTTGAATGGTCCGTAGGATAACTTTGTGGAATAGGCCCTCACCGCCCTAGGTCTACTTTGCACCAAGAGAAGTGATATGCAACTTCTAGCAGGGTTTTCTTCCAAGGCGGTGATCCCCTTCCCGTTATTACCCTCAGTGCAAGATCATCGACCTAGTTACGTGCAGCCGGCTGCACCGACGAGAAGACGCCCTGAGTTTTGTTGGTGAGAAAATGCTCGTAGATCCTTTGGTGACCTACCTCAGGAGATAGGCATCAAAGAATCCAGAAAGTACTCTCGCTGACAATTCAGAACGCCTCCTGTTCGGAACGGGGGGATTCCGAACATTAAAAATATTTCTTAGTAACGGCTTCGTGTATTGTTAAGACTAAATCATGTGAGTAAACCATTGTTAAATTACAAGTCATGACAGGCCAACAATTACTATAAAACAAAATTAAGAATAACAATTTACATTGTCAGTTCTGTTTTTTTTTAATTTTGTAGTATAAAATAACGTTCATTGCCTTATTAAATAATTTTCAGTAAATAACTTATCAGCTTCAAAGAATAACGTTACCTTCTAATCATATTAAAAAAAAATAAGCTAATCCCCGGTGCAATTTTGTTGAGCAGTTTCAGAGCCAGCTGGATAAAATAATGTTCTCACGGACGAAACGTTGGGGCGTATTCCTCAACTTTGTCGTTCAATATGCAGGGTTGACAGAACGACACAAAATTATCGG